>OV121083.1:37780662-37785662 GCA_921293015.1 Phorcus lineatus
TCCACAAATGAATTATGCAAATTAAGCCAAACTTCTCGAAAGTTGATTTGTGGATAGATTCGCTGAAGGCGATTTTCAGTGACATTTTTCAAAAGACAAAGGTAGAAATCTTTGGAAGTAAAATTTAGAATGTTTACCAACGGATCTGAAGATAAAGACTGGAAAAGTTTTAAAGCCGAAATGCATTGTTGGTAAAACAAAGGCATAGTATCAGAATGAGGAATGAGTAGAGAGGTGAAAGATGGATTGAAAGCACGAAGAGATAAACCTATCCAATATTTTGCAAAATGTGTCCATTTGGCTGACTTATCTTTTAAGAGAGACTGAATATGGGTCAAATAAAAGGAATAAAGTTTCGATTGGATGTGTAAAGCACCCAGTCCCCCGTCCAAAATGGGTTGGTACAAAATGGAACGTTTCATTGGTTCAGCCTTGGACTTCCAAATAAACCGAAAAACTTCTCTTTGAAAGAGGGTTATGTAGTGATTTGAAACTGGTGATACTGCACCACGGTACCACAGTTTAGATAAGGCCATAACATTGCACACAGTAGTTCTGCCAAAAATAGATATGGAACGTCCCCTATGGTAATTTAGAACCTTTCTGAATTTAGATAGAATTGGGTAGAACTGATCGTCCGAAGTGACCTCTTGACCTGTGATAATTCCAACAATTTTAGACTGCTCGATCCAAGAAATGCCAAAGGGGTGGTCAGACCTGGATTTCCATTTACCAATAAAAATTCCTTTAGATTTAGACTTATTCAATTTGGAGCCAGACGCCCTGCCAAATTCAGAGTATGTGTTTAGCAAATAGTAAATAGAAGCGTCTGTTGTGCAGAAACCTAGACCATCATCAGCAAAGGCAGATACTTTAGCTGAATCATTTGAGCCTGGCAACTGAACACCTTTTATATCAGAATTTTGACGAATTTTATGTAAAAGAGGCTCTAGTGATAATACATACAGAGCTGGGGATAACCCACAACCCTGCCGAACTGACCTCGTTACCGGAAAGGGCCGAGAAATGTGCTGATTGACAATTACTGCACTAGAAATGTCCGAATAAAGAATTTTGACCCACTTTTTGAAATTTGGACCAAAGCCAAAAGCGTCCAGTACTTTAAACAAATAATCGTGGGAGACTCTATCAAAAGCCTTTTCCTGATCTAAACTGATAAAAGCACAAGGGAGGTTTTTTTGCTCCACATAGTCAAGCACATTACGCATTAAATGACAATTGTCCTGAATGGACCTACCAGGTACTGCACAGGTTTGGTCTAAGTGTACTATATCCCCAATTACATTGCCTAAACGTGTGCACATTAATTTGGATATAATTTTGACATCAACATTTAATAAAGAGATGGGACGCCAATTTTTAACATTAGAAGCATTAAGGGGGTCCTTACAAAGAAGAGTGATATAAGAAGTCTTAGAGGACACAGGAAGAGATTCCTGCTGAAAACACAGATTGACAACACGATGAATGACATCACCAAGAAAAGGGAAGGAAGCAACATAAAATTCCTTTGTTAGCCCATCTGGACCTGGAGACTTGTTGTTCTCCATTGCCTTAAGGGCCCCTAAGATTTCATCTTTTGTAATTTCACCTTCCAGAGTGGCCGAAATGTCCAAATCAAGAGTAGGTAAATCCGCAAGGAAGTGTTCACAAGTTTCTTCATCAATGGGCTCTGCACTTAATAATTTGGAATAAAAATTTCGAAAAACGCCCATGATTCCAGGAGAGGTATTAAAAGAATTGCCAAATTGATCGTCAATAGTTGAAATAGATTTGTTTTGTACTCTCCTTGCTTCCTTGCACAAAAAATAACTGGAAGGTTTTTCGCCGAGTTCAAGGTCTTTAGCTTTACATCTTAATAAATTCCCTTGAAACTCTAAATTTTCAAAATCTTGTAACTGTTTCTTTACTTCCGAAATTTGGCCAGTATAAAGTCCAGGATTTAAAGATTCTGCACGGCATAGTTTCCTGTATTTAGACTCTAAATCTTTACGTTGGGATACTTGGGAATCTTTTTGTAATTTGGAAAGAAGTTTCAAATAATTTTGAATTTTAGTTTTGAAAGTATCCCACCATTCCAAAGTAATTGTTTCTAAAGAGGGAATATTAGTTTGGCAAAAGCCTGAGAAAAACTTATTAAAATCGCAATCAAAAATGCTATTGTTACATTTCCAATAGCTGGGACCAAAGTCTATGCCTTGTAAATCTCTGAGCTTAACAAACACATAATCATGGTCAGAAAAGGAGCAGGGTGAGATACCTGAAGCAGTCACAGATTCGACCAAGGAAGATGAGATATAGAAGCGATCAAGTCGACAGCCAACACCAAGAGAGTTTCTCCAAGTCACCGCCACCGAGTCTGGAAACATAGAACGATAAATGTCAGTAAGGTGAAAATCAGAAACCCAGCTGTTTATAATATCCGCCCCAGCTTGATTTTGACCTAGATTCCCTCCTACTTTATCTAACTTTAAATCAGTAACACAATTAAAGTCTCCGCCAAATATCAGTGATCTATTAGTAACTAAGTAGTGAGCGATGGATTTGAGAAAGGTACCCCTTTCAGAGGGGTTATTTGGGGCGTATATATTAATAAACCTAGCCTTAACACCATTAAAAATTAAATCTATAATTACATATCTACCATCGCAGTCGAAATGAAAATGTTCCACTGAGTAATTTTGCCTATCAGAAATAACAATACCCGCCCCTCTACTTGTATTAGTGCCAAAAGACCAGAAAGCTTTACCCTTAAATTTTGACTCATAATACTTAGCAGAAGAAATATTACAAACATGGGTTTCTTGAAGGAATAAAATATCAATACATTCAGAATGAAATTTATGAGATAAAAATCTAATCTTTGAAGGAGAGGATAACAAGCCATTACAGTTAATTGATAAGAAATTATACATTATTATTTAGATTGAGGTAAATAGCAGACTCATTCACGTCATTAAGGAAAACATTCATGTTATAGGCAAACACACAAGCAACATTCATGTCAACAGGGATATATAAATTAATATCTAAAAACAGAATTATAAAATGCATATGAAAAGTTGGATTACAGTTTGTATATACAATTACAAAAAGGAAGTCACAGTCCCCCGTGGAGACTTGCCAGGCGTCTAGCACAGACAAGCAGTGATCTAGCTCATAGTCCATGGACATTGCGTGGGTCGTTAGGAGTGTTTTGAGGAAATATTATAGTGCAGTCAGGTTTTGCCGGATCTGGCAGGGTTGTAAACAGGGGGGAGGTTACCTACAGACCTGGAGCGAGATCTGCTCTCTCTGGATAATGTATTAGGAGAGGCATGTGATGATCTTCTAGCCTTGTGAACAGGTCCTGTGGCTAATGTAGCTGCGGCTGAGACGTCTGAGGGAAGACAACCCCGCTTCTCCCCTTTAAGTTCTTCCCCCCCACTAGTGTTTGCTTTCTTTTCTTTCCTTCGCCTCTTGTTTGTTACAGGTTCAAACTTACCCTCTCCAGGAGTAACAACCATGTCCTCTGGTGTTGTGAGCACAGGGGAATCTGACTCAGGTTCGGGGTCAGCCTCAGGATTTGGCTCGAGGACAGGCTCGGGGAGAGACTCGGGGACAGGCTCGGGGCCAACCTCGGGGTCAGGTTCAGGCTCAGACTCGTGGTTAGCCTCGGGGTCGGGGGTTTCGGTAGGGTCTGGTATACCAGCTAACACGTGATCAGTTCCACTTAAATCACCTTCCATCTCCTCCTCGTCCCCCCTAACACTGCTATTATCTTCCCTTTCCTGGTTCTTACGTTCTAACCATGCATTTCTGGCTGCCCAGGTCCGAGGACAGTCAACCCTGAGGTGTCCAACAGTGTGACACCTCAAGCAGACTGGAAGACGGCCAGGGGCTGTTATCAACATTCTTTCCCCTCTAAAACGAGCAATATGAGGAATGTCGTCTTTGCCCCTCTCATTTATTTCCACAGTTACCTTCCTCACTCCCGTCTTTTTAATGTCACCATCCATATCTTCTTCAGCAAACTGGCAGTCCAAGACTGTACCATATCTGCTGAAGAAAGCTCTCACAAAACTGTGTCTCACATCTCTGTCAAACCAGTGAATTCTAAAAGTTAGTACCTGTTTTTCATAATGGCTAATCATTAGCTTGACATCCTCCTTTTCTATAATCCCAGTTTGAAGAAATAAATCACAATGTTCCCTTCTACAAAAAGTGATAAAAAATATGCCGGCATGTTCTTTCCTCCAAATAGTGTCGACAAATTTCATTTGGAAATTTGGTAAAGTCTTGATTACCTTAACAAGGTGATCCCTTGACAATCCCTTCTTCGAGCTGGCGATCTTCACTGTTCTGGCAGAAGTGTCAGGGTCGTAATACTCCTGAGGGATCGGACCAAAGTCGACTGCCGCGGTGTAAGCCATGCTGGAGTGGGGGGAGACCGAAGTCACACCTGATAAATCAAGATGCCCGCCCGTAGAACTGTAAAATGAAACAAAGTGGATTAGTAATTCTCTCGAAGCAGAAACACAGTAACGGCTATGGTACCGCCACTGCGCAAAGCTAGTTTGTGATGGTACCTAAATGCTGTATGATTCGAAGTGGAATGCATTTACAGAGGGTTGAAGTGATTTGATTATAGTGCCATTAATTGAGGAAAATCAAATTAATCAGGCTTATCAAAACATTGTCGACAGGATAAGGGGAAAGATGATTATTCTGTTAACAATGTGATGAATACTTATCTATCAGCTGCTGCCTAAGTGATATGAAGGGAGATGTTTATTTGCAAAATAATGAAGGAAACAAGGCTGAAAATGTATGTTAACGTACTTTATACGTTGCAAGAAACGGTGTTAGTAAAATGATAATTATAAAATAGATATGAACAGTCTGTCATGAACGTTTATTCTTTGATGTTAACAATAAGTTGTTTACTTATATCAAATTATTCAGAAATTTTCACAGATAAGTGTATATAATTCTGTTAT
>OV121083.1:37798162-37835662 GCA_921293015.1 Phorcus lineatus
CATTTCTAATAATTTATTGACAAAAAGTGATATGTACAAGTATGGACAGGTACTGACCACTACTCCCAGAAATAAAAACAGCTTATCACAGTGGGCGGGGTAGTGGCCACTAACAACAAGGATAAGTAAAAGAAGAAGACTAGTTCACGAGAGGGGATAGAGAGACAAGACAAGAACATAAGATAGAATGTGTACAAAGAGATTTACAACTTTAAATTTGAAATATACATGTAAAATGTTTTAAGGAAAACGATTTTACCTTTATAATTGTTAAGAAATGATTGAGTTATGCAAATATATGTACATTGTTGAATTTTTACCAGTGTCGCAGCACTGTAATTAAGCTATACAGTGTTTAGTTCTGTACATAAAATGCTACAAAAATATACATACTTTACAATGTTGACAGGCGTTTACACACTCATTCACACATTAAGTAATACAAACATAATTGTTATTACAATTGAAAAAAATAATAATTACAGATATACTATGTAATGATGTAGCTTAGGGTACAAATAATACAATGACAAATGGGTATTATTTATATATAAAATACAAGCTTGTTAGTGAATGCATCAATGTGACAGAAGATATTGCAAGAAAGCCAGTACAGTGAAAAATCAGAGGAGGACAGACGGAAATAGTCGACCATAATACGTGTTTTAAGGAGGGAAAGGAAACGTAAGACAATATCATTCCCAGTTAACCGTTTGTGTTCAAATCTGTTCAAATTTCGTATAAGCCAAATACAATGTTTAGCAAGAGAAAGCAAATATACACAAACGGACTTTACTTTAGAATTTGGAAGGTGAGGAATAAGTCCAAAACGGACAACCTCGTTACACTTTTTGATCAAGCCACAAGAGAGTGTTTTAAGCCACTGAAAGATGATATTCCACAAGACATTCACACAAGGGCAGTAGATAAAGAGATGATCAGAAGATTCTACTGCTGACAGACAGAGTACACAGTCAGGGGAAGGAGCCCTATGAGAAGTGTAAAGGCGATAGCCGAGGATAAGAGAGTTGTGAATGAGACGAAAATTAACTGATTTTAAAAGTGGATCCACAAATGAATTATGCAAATTAAGCCAAACTTCTCGAAAGTCGATTTGTGGATAGATTCGCTGAAGGCGATTTTCAGTGACATTTTTCAAAAGACAAAGGTAGAAATCTTTGGAAGTAAAATTTAGAATGTTTACCAACGGATCTGAAGATAATGACTGGAATAGTTTTAAAGCCAAAATGCATTGTTGGTAAAACAAAGGCATAGTATCAGAATGAGGCACGAGTAGAGAGGTGAAAGATGGATTGAAAGCACGAAGAGATAAACCTATCCAATATTTTGCAAAATGTGTCCATTTGGCTGACTTATCTTTTAAGAGAGACTGAATATGGGCCAAATAAAAAGAATAAAGTTTCGATTGGATGTGTATAGCACCCAGTCCCCCGTCCAAAATGGGTTGGTACAAAATGGAACGTTTCATTGGTTCAGCCTTGGACTTCCAAATAAATCGAAAAACTTCTCTTTGAAAGAGGGTTATGTAATGATTTGAGACTGGTGATACTGCACCACGGTACCACAGTTTAGATAAGGCCATAACATTGCACACAGTAGTTCTGCCAAAAATAGATATGGAACGTCCCCTATGGTAATTTAGAACCTTCCTGAATTTAGATAGAATTGGGTAGAACTGATCGTCCGAAGTGACCTCTTGACCTGTGATAATTCCAACAATTTTAGACTGCTCGATCCAAGAAATGCCAAAGGGGTGGTCAGACCTGGATTTCCATTTACCAATAAAAATTCCTTTAGATTTAGACTTATTCAATTTGGAGCCAGACGCCCTGCCAAATTCAGAGTATGTGTTTAGCAAATAGTAAATAGAAGCGTCTGTTGTGCAGAAACCTAGACCATCATCAGCAAAGGCAGATACTTTAGCTGAATCATTTGAGCCTGGCAACTGAACACCTTTTATATCCGAATTTTGACGAATTTTATGTAAAAGAGGTTCTAGTGCTAATACATACAGAGCTGGGGATAACCCACAACCCTGCCGAACTGACCTCGTTACCGGAAAGGGCCGAGAAATGTGCTGATTGACAATTACTGCACTAGAAATGTCCGAGTAAAGAATTTTGACCCACTTTTTGAAATTTGGACCAAAGCCAAAAGCGTCCAGTACTTTAAACAAATAATCGTGGGAGACTCTATCAAAAGCCTTTTCCTGATCTAAACTAATAAAAGCACAAGGGAGGTTTTTTTGCTCCACATAGTCCAGCACATTACGCATTAAATGACAATTGTCCTGAATGGACCTACCAGGTACTGCACAGGTTTGGTCTAAGTGTACTATATCCCCAATTACATTGCCTAAACGTGTGCACATTAATTTGGATATAATTTTGACATCAACATTTAATAAAGAGATGGGACGCCAATTTTTAACATTAGAAGCATTAAGGGGGTCCTTACAAAGAAGAGTGATATAAGAAGTCTTAGAGGACACAGGAAGAGATTCCTGCTGAAAACACAGATTGACAACACGATGAATGACATCACCAAGAAAAGGGAAGGAAGCAACATAAAATTCCTTTGTTAGCCCATCTGGACCTGGAGACTTGTTGTTCTCCATTGCCTTAAGGGCCCCTAAGATTTCATCTTTTGTAATTTCACCTTCCAGAGTGGCCGAAATGTCCGAATCAAGAGAAGGTAAATCAGCAAGGAAGTGTTCACAAGTTACTTCATCAATGGGCTCTGCACTTAATAATTTGGAATAAAAATTTCGAAAAACGCCCATGATTCCAGGAGAGGTATTAAAAGAATTGCCAAATTGATCGTCAATAGTTGAAATAGATTTGCTTTGTCCTCTCCTTGCTTCCTTGCACAAAAAATAACTGGAAGGTTTTTCGCCGAGTTCAAGGTCTTTAGCTTTACATCTTAATAAATTCCCTTGAAACTCTAAATTTTCAAAATCTTGTAACTGTTTCTTTACTTCCGAAATTTGGCCAGTATAAAGTCCAGGATTTAAAGATTCAGCACGGCATAGTTTCCTGTATTTAGACTCTAAATCTTTACGTTGGGATACTTGGGAATCTTTTTGTAATTTGGAAAGAAGTTTCAAATAATTTTGAATTTTAGTTTTGAAAGTATCCCACCATTCCAAAGTAATTGTTTCTAAAGAGGGAATATTAGTTTGGCAAAAGCCTGAGAAAAACTTATTAAAATCGCAATCAAAAATGCTATTGTTACATTTCCAATAGCTGGGACCAAAGTCTATGCCTTGTAAATCTCTGAGCTTAACAAACACATAATCATGGTCAGAAAAGGAGCAGGGTGAGATACCTGAAGCAGTCACAGATTCGACCAAGGAAGATGAGATATAGAAGCGATCAAGTCGACAGCCAACACCAAGAGAGTTTCTCCAAGTCACCGCCACCGAGTCTGGAAACATAGAACGATAAATGTCAGTAAGGTGAAAATCAGAAACCCAGCTGTTTATAATATCCGCCCCAGCTTGATTTTGACCTAGATTCCCTCCTACTTTATCTAACTTTAAATCAGTAACACAATTAAAGTCTCCGCCAAATATCAGTGATCTATTAGTAACTAAGTAGTGAGCGATGGATTTGAGAAAGGTACCCCTTTCAGAGGGGTTATTTGGGGCGTATATATTAATAAACCTAGCCTTAACACCATTAAAAATTAAATCTATAATTACATATCTACCATCGCAGTCGAAATGAAAATGTTCCACTGAGTAATTTTGCCTATCAGAAATAACAATACCCGCCCCTCTACTTGTATTAGTGCCAAAAGACCAGAAAGCTTTACCCTTAAATTTTGACTCATAATACTTAGCAGAAGAAATATTACAAACATGGGTTTCTTGAAGGAATAAAATATCAATACATTCAGAATGAAATTTATGAGATAAAAATCTAATCTTTGAAGGAGAGGATAACAAGCCATTACAGTTAATTGATAAGAAATTATACATTATTATTTAGATTGAGGTAAATAGCAGACTCATTCACGTCATTAAGGAAAACATTCATGTTATAGGCAAACACACAAGCAACATTCATGTCAACAGGGATATATAAATTAATATCTAAAAACAGAATTATAAAATGCATATGAAAAGTTGGATTACAGTTTGTATATACAATTACAAAAAGGAAGTCACAGTCCCCCGTGGAGACTTGCCAGGCGTCTAGCACAGACAAGCAGTGATCTAGCTCATAGTCCATGGACATTGCGTGGGTCGTTAGGAGTGTTTTGAGGAAATATTATAGTGCAGTCAGGTTTTGCCGGATCTGGCAGGGTTGTAAACAGGGGGGAGGTTACCTACAGACCTGGAGCGAGATCTGCTCTCTCTGGATAATGTATTAGGAGAGGCATGTGATGATCTTCTAGCCTTGTGAACAGGTCCTGTGGCTAATGTAGCTGCGGCTGAGACGTCTGAGGGAAGACAACCCCGCTTCTCCCCTTTAAGTTCTTCCCCCCCACTAGTGTTTGCTTTCTTTTCTTTCCTTCGCCTCTTGTTTGTTACAGGTTCAAACTTACCCTCTCCAGGAGTAACAACCATGTCCTCTGGTGTTGTGAGCACAGGGGAATCTGACTCAGGTTCGGGGTCAGCCTCAGGATTTGGCTCGAGGACAGGCTCGGGGACAGGCTCGGGGCCAACCTCGGGGTCAGGTTCAGGCTCAGACTCGTGGTTAGCCTCGGGGTCGGGGGTTTCGGTAGGGTCTGGTATACCAGCTAACACGTGATCAGTTCCACTTAAATCACCTTCCATCTCCTCCTCGTCCCCCCTAACACTTCTATTATCTTCCCTTTCCTGGTTCTTACGTTCTAACCATGCATTTCTGGCTGCCCAGGTCCGAGGACAGTCAACCCTGAGGTGTCCAACAGTGTGACACCTCAAGCAGGCTGGAAGACGGCCAGGGGCTGTTATCAACATTCTTTCCCCTCTAAAACGAGCAATATGGGGAATGTCGTCTTTGCCCCTCTCATTTATTTCCACAGTCACCTTCCTCACTCCCGTCTTTTTAATGTCACCATCCATATCTTCTTCAGCAAACTGGCAGTCCAAGACTGTACCATATCTGCTGAAGAAAGCTCTCACAAAACTGTGTCTAACATCTCTGTCCAACCAGTGAATTCTAAAATTTAGCACCTGTTTTTCATAATGGCTAATCATTAGCTTGACATCCTCCTTTTCTATAATCCCAGTTTGGAGAAATAAATCACAATGTTCCCTTTTACAAAAAGTGATGAAAAATATGCCGGCATGTTCTTTCCTCCAAATAGGGTCGACAAATTTCATTTGGAAATTTGGTAAAGTCTTGATTACCTTAACAAGGTGATCCCTTGATAATCCCTTCTTCGAGCTGGCGATCTTCACTGTTCTGGCAGAAGTGTCAGGGTCGTAATACTCCTAAGGGATCGGACCAAAGTCGACTGCCGCGGTGTAAGCCATGCTGGAGTGGGGGGATACCGAAGTCACACCTGATAAATCAAGATGTCCGCCCGTAGAACTGTAAAATGAAACAAAGTGGATTAGTAATTCTCTCGAAGCAGAAACACAGTAACAGCTATGGTACCGCCACTGCGCAAAGCTAGTTTGTGAAGGTACCTAAATGCTGTATGATTCGATGTGGAATGCATTTACAGAGGGTTGAAGTGATTTGATTATAGTGCCATTAATTAAGGAAAATCAAATTAATCAGGCTTATCAAAACATTGTCGACAGGATAAGGGGAAAGATGATTATTCTGTTAACAATGTGATGAATACTTATCTATCAGCTGCTGCCTAAGTGATATGAAGGGGGATGTTTATTTGCAAAATAATGAAGGAAACAAGGCTGAAAATGTATGTTAACGTACTTTATACGTTGCAAGAAACGGTGTTAGTAAAATGATAATTATAAAATAGATATGAACAGTCTGTCATGAACGTTTATTCTTTGATGTTAACAAAAAGTTGTTTACTTATATCAAGGTATTCAGAAAGTTTCACAGATAAGTGTATATAATTCTGTTATTCTGTATATAAATATAATTCTGCATTTAATTTCTGGGGAAAAATATGGAACGCTTCACGAATTTGCGTGTCATCCTTGCGCAGGGGCCATGCTAATCTTCACTTCACTTTATGAAATTTAGGTATGGGAGTAACTCATATGGAATTACGATAATGGCTGCATTTTGCTTAGAAAATAGAAAGAACGGAAAAGGAAACGTACACCCGGCGTCATGCTTTGTCAGGTGCGCGAGCATCTCATACAAACGTTTGCAGTACGTCGCCCACTGTGGCTGCCAAGAGAGGATAACTCCATTCGCCCTGTTAGTTGGCGGGAGCACGAGTTTATTTAAGCGTGTATGTTCCAGGTACATTATCGCCATTTTCCCTCATTGAATAAATGTTCATGGTGTCTTAATTGTTTCGGAAATGAGTTGATTAGGATGGAACCGCCCTTGTGCACAAGGAAAGCAAATGGTTGATGAATGGGGATTTTTATCAGGAAAAGTGCTGTACCTCTTAACAATTTAGTCTGTTTTTTAGTTTGGTATATGAGGCCCCCGTAGGAGCTAACAAAAATTGCGCATGCCGCCCAATGAAGGGCGTCAGCGCGGGTTATTGGGATTAGTTTTCAACTAGCAATAACCACGCCTCGGATATACCATTTCTAATAATTTATTGACAAAAAGTGATATGTACAATTATGGACAGGTACTGACCACTACTCCCAGAAATAAAAACAGCTTATCACAGTGGGCGGGGTAGTGGCCACTAACAACAAGGATAAGTAAAAGAAGAAGACTAGTTCACGAGAGGGGATAGAGAGACAAGACAAGAACATAAGATAGAATGTGTACACGGAGATTTACAACTTTAAATTAGAAATATACATGTAAAATGTTTTAAGGAAAACGATTTTACCTTTATAATTGTTTAGAAATGATTGAGTTATGCAAATATATGTACATTGTTGAATTTTTACAAGTGTCGCAGCACTGTAATTAAGCTATACAGTGTTTAATTCTGTACATAAAATGCTACAAAAATATACATACTTTACAATGTTGACAGGCGTTAACACACTCATTCACACATTAAGTAATATAAACATAATTGTTATTAACATTGAAAAAAGTAATGATTACAGATATACTATGCAATGCTATAGCTGATGGTACAAATAATACAATGAACAATGGGTATTATTTAGATATAAAATACAAGCTTGTTAGTGAATGCATCAATGTGACAGAAGATATTGCAAGAAAGCCAGTACAGTGAAAAGTCAGAGGAGGACAGACGGAAATAGTCGACCATAATACGTGTTTTAAGGAGGGAAAGGAAACGTAAGACAATATCATTCCCAGTTAACCGTTTGTGTTCAAATCTGTTCAAATTTCATATAAGCCAAATACAATGTTTAGCACGAGAAAGCAAATAGACACAAACGGACTTTACTTTAGAATTTGGAAGGTGAGGGATAAGTCCAAAACGGACAACCTCGTTACACTTTTTGATCAAGCCACAAGAGAGTGTTTTAAGCCACTGAAAGATGATATTCCACAACACATTCACACAAGGGCAGTAGATAAAGAGATGATCAGAAGATTCTACTGCTGACAGACAGAGTACACAGTCAGGGGAAGTAGCCCTATGAGTAGTGTAGAGGCGATAGCTGAGGATAAGAGAGTTGTGAATGAGACGAAAATTAACTGATTTTAAAAGTGGATCCACAAATGTATTATGCAAATTAAGCCAAACTTCTCGAAAGTCGATTTGTGGATAGATTCGCTGAAGGCGATTTTCAGTGACATTTTTCAAAAGACAAAAGTAGAAATCTTTGGAAGTAAAATTTAGAATGTTTACCAACGGATCTGAAGATAAAGACTGGAAAAGTTTTAAAGCCGAAATGCATTGTTGGTAAAACAAAGGCATAGTATCAGAATGAGGAATGAGTAGAGAGGTGAAAGATGGATTGAAAGCACGAAGAGATAAACCTATCCAATATTTTGCAAAATGTGTCCATTTGGCTGACTTATCTTTTAAGAGAGACTGAATATGGGCCAAATAAAAGGAATAAAGTTTCGATTGGATATGTATAGCACCCAGTCCCCCGTCCAAAATGGGTTGGTACAAAATAGAACGTTTCATTGGTTCAGCCTTGGACTTCCAAATAAATCGAAAAACTTCTCTTTGAAAGAGGGTTATGTAGTGATTTGAAACTGGTGATACTGCACCACGGTACAACAGTTTAGATAAGGCCATAACATTGCACACAGTAGTTCTGCCAAAAATAGATATGGAACGTCCCCTATGGTAATTTAGAACCTTTCTGAATTTAGATAGAATTGGGTAGAACTGATCGTCCGAAGTGACCTCTTGACCTGTGATAATTCCAACAATTTTAGACTGCTCGATCCAAGAAATGCCAAAGGGGTGGTCAGACCTGGATTTCCATTTACCAATAAAAATTCCTTTAGATTTAGACTTATTCAATTTGGAGCCAGACGCCCTGCCAAATTCAGAGTATGTGTTTAGCAAATAGTAAATAGAAGCGTCTGTTGTGCAGAAACCTAGACCATCATCAGCAAAGGCAGATACTTTAGCTGAATCATTTGAGCCTGGCAACTGAACACCTTTTATATCAGAATTTTGACGAATTTTATGTAAAAGAGGCTCTAGTGCTAATACATACAGAGCTGGGGATAACCCACAACCCTGCCGAACTGACCTCGTCACCGGAAAGGGCCGAGAAATGTGCTGATTGACAATTACTGCACTAGAAATGTCCGAGTAAAGAATTTTGACCCACTTTTTGAAATTTGGACCAAAGCCAAAAGCGTCCAGTACTTTAAACAAATAATCGTGGGAGACTCTATCAAAAGCCTTTTCCTGATCTAAACTGATAAAAGCACAAGGGAGGTTTTTTTGCTCCACATAGTCCAGCACATTACGCATTAAATGACAATTGTCCTGAATGGACCTACCAGGTACTGCACAGGTTTGGTCTAAGTGTACTATATCCCCAATTATATTGCCTAAACGTGTGCACATTAATTTGGATATAATTTTGACATCAACATTTAATAAAGAGATGGGACGCCAATTTTTAAAATTAGAAGCATTAAGGGGGTCCTTACAAAGAAGAGTGATATAAGAAGTCTTAAAGGACACAGGAAGAGATTCCTGCTGAAAACACAGATTGACAACACGATGAATGACATCACCAAGAAAAGGGAAGGAAGCAACATAAAATTCCTTTGTTAGCCCATCTGGACCTGGAGACTTGTTGTTCTCCATTGCCTTAAGGGCCCCTAAGATTTCATCTTTTGTAATTTCACCTTCCAGAGTGGCCGAAATGTCCAAATCAAGAGTAGGTAAATCCGCAAGGAAGTGTTCACAAGTTTCTTCATCAATGGGCTCTGCACTTAATAATTTGGAATAAAAATTTCGAAAAACGCCCATGATTCCAGGAGAGGTATTAAAAGTATTGCCAAATTGATCATCCATAGTCGAAATAGATTTGTTTTGTCCTCTCCTTGCTTCCTTGCAAAAAATAACTGGAAGGTTTTTCGCTGAGTTCAAGGTCTTTAGCTTTACATCTTAATAAATTCCCTTGAAACTCTAAATTTTCAAAATCTTGTAACTGTTTCTTTACTTCCAAAATTTGGCCAGTATAAAGTCCAGGATTTAAAGATTCCGCACGGCATAGTTTCCTGTATTTAGACTCTAGGTCTTTACGTTGGGATACTTGGGAGTCTTTTCGTAATTTGGAAAGAAGTTTTGAATTTTAGTTTTGAAAGTATCCCACCATTCCAAAGTAATTGTTTCTAAAGGAGGAATATTAGTTTGGCAAAAGCCTGAGAAAAACTTATTAAAATCACAATCAAAAATGCTATTGTTACATTTCCAATAGCTGGGACCAAAGTCTATGCCTTGTAAATCTCTGAGCTTAACAAACACATAATCATGGTCAGAAAAGGAGCAGGGTGAGATACCTGAAGCAGTCACAGATTCGACCAAGGAAGATGAGATATAGAAGCGATCAAGTCGACAGCCTACACCAAGAGAGTTTCTCCAAGTCACCGCCACCAGATCTGGAAACATAGAACGATAAATGTCAGTAAGGTGAAAATCAGAAACCCAGCTGTTTATAATATCCGCCCCAGCTTGATTTTGACCTAGATTCCCTCCTACTTTATCTAACTTTACATTAGTAACACAATTAAAGTCTCCGCCAAATATCAGTGATCTATTAGTAACTAAGTAGTGAGCGATGGATTTGAAAAAAGTACCCCTTTCAGAGGGGTTGTTTGGGGCGTATATATTAATGAACCTAGCCTTGACACCATTAAAAATTAAATCTATAATTACATATCTACCATCGCAGTCGAAATGAAAATGTTCCACTGAGTAATTTTGCCTATCAGAAATAATAATACCCACCCCTCTACTTGTATTAGTGCCAAAAGACCAGAAAGCTTTACCCTTAAATTTTGACTCATAATACTTAGCAGAAGAAATATTACAAACATGGGTTTCTTGAAGGAATAAAATATCAATACATTCAGAATGAAATTTATGAGATAAAAATCTAATCTTTGAAGGGGAGGATAACAAGCCATTACAGTTAATTGATAAGAAATTATACATTATTATTTAGATTGAAATACATAGTAAACTCATTCAGGAAACATTCATGTTATACGCAAACACACTAGCAACGTTCATGTCAACAGGTATACATAAATGAAAAACTATACACAAAATTAAGGGATTATAAGCCACGATACAAATATTATTGACAATTAGCAAAAAGAATTCACAGCCCCCCGTAGGGACTGGCCAGGCGTCAAGCACAGACAAGCAGTGTTCAATCTCAGAGTCGATGGGCATTGCTTGGATTGTTAGGATTTTGCTTTCGCTATCAATAAAGGTTAAGTATTACTTGACCTGGCAGGGTTATATGCTGGGGGCAAATGGACGACAGACCTGGAACGAGATCTGCTCTGTCTAGAAGAGGTTTGATCTGTTGAAGGTGAAGGGTGGTTGGCTCTTCGGGCCTTGTGAACTGGCCCAGCTGCTAGGGCTGCCGCCGCAGAAACATCTGACGGCAAACAACCCCTCTTTTCCCCCTTAGGCCCCTCCTCCCCACTATCTTCTGACGGGTTAGCTTTCCTGTCCTTTCTTTTCTTTTTACCCGTTACCACAGTGTAACCAGCATCCCCAGGGGTAAGGAAAATGTCACCGGGGGTGGGGTCAAGTTCAGGGCCAGGGACAGGGTTTGGTGAAGGGTCAGCCTTGTCCTTAGGGTCAGGGTCAGGGTCAGTCTCGGGGTTAAGGTCATGGTCAACCTCATGCTCAGGTTCTGGGTTGGAACTTGGGGTTTTACCCTCCGGGATTTCTGCTAAAATCGTGTCAGTAGCAGTAATTACCTCATCCATATCCTCCTCACCCCCACTCCCCCCTTTACCATCATCGTTCTCAACAGTCTCACCACTACCTTGACGTTCTTCCCATGCCTTCCTTGCTGCCCAAGTCCTTGGACAGTCAAGCCTGAGGTGCCCAACAGTGTGACACCTCAGACAAACCGGCAGGCGCCCTGGAGCTGTAATCAGCATACGTTCCCCTCTAAACCTTGCAATGTGAGGAATGTCATCCTTGGAGCGTTCATTCACCTCAACTGTCACTTTCCTAACACCTGTCCGTTTGATATCCCCGTCAACATCCTCCTCCACAAATTGACAGTCCAAAACTGTTCCAAATTTACTAAAAAAAGATCTTACGAAACTATGTCTCACATCCCTCTCTAACCAATGAATTCTGAATGTGACAACTTGTCGTTCATAATGTGTTATCATCAGTTGGAAATTGTCTTGGTTAAGAATTCCTGTCTGAAGAAACAAATCACAGTACTCTCTCTTTGTAAAGGTTATATAGAAAGTTCCCGCTCTTTCCTTTCTCCAAATGGTATCAACACATGACAAGCGAAAATTTGGCAGCATTTTCAATACCTGTACAAGACGTGTTCTTGATAGTCCCTTCAGGCTGCTATCAATCTTGACCGTCCTTGCTGAGGTGTCCGGGTCGTAGTACTCCCGAGGAATGGGCCCATAATCAACTGCAGAAACGTACGCCATCGTGAGGTGGAAATGGGGGGAGACCGAAGTCACACCTGTAAAGAATGCAGGATGCCCGCCCGTAGAACTGAAAATGATAAGAAAGAATTAGTGATAATTTCAAGCAGAAACGCAGTAACGGCTATGGTACCGCCACTGCGCAAAGCTAGTTTGTGAACGTACCTAAATGCTGTATGATTCCAAGTGGAATGCATTTACAGAGGGTTGATTGAGGGTTAATTGAGGAAAATCAAATTAATCAGGCTTATCAAAACATTGTCGACAGGATAAGGGGAAAGATGATTATTCTGTTAACAATGTGATGAATACTTATCTATCAGCTGCTGCAGAAGTGATATGAAGGGAGATGTTTATTTGCAAAATAATGAAGGAAACAAGGCTGAAAATGTATGTTAACGTACTTTATACGTTGCAAGAAACGGTGTTAGTAAAATGATAATTATAAAATAGATATGAACAGTCTGTCATGAACGTTTATTCTTTGATGTTAACAAAAAGTTGTTTACTTATATCAAAGTATTCAGAAAGTTTCACAGATAAGTGTATATAATTCTGTTATTCTGTATATAAATATAATTCTGCATTTAATTTCTGGGGAAAAATATGGAACGCTTCACGAATTTGCGTGTCATCCTTGCGCAGGGGCCATGCTAATCTTCTCTGTATCGTTCCAATTTTAGTATATGTACTGCGTTAGCAATACACTATAGCTTGACAACACGTGTCTTAAATAGGGATCTCTCTCAACGATATTTTTAAGGGGGTGTTTTGAGAGTGATAAGTAGAATATAAAAATTGATCAACTTGTACCATCACTTAAATGTGTAATGCAGTAGAAAGAGCTCGGTTTCATTCACTTTATGAAATTTAGGTATGGGAGTAACTCATATGGAATTACGATAATGGCTGCATTTTGCTTAGAAAATAGAAAGAACGGAAAAGGAAACGTACACCCGGCGTCATGCTTTGTCAGGTGCGCGAGCATCTCATACAAACGTTTGCAGTACGTCGCCAACTGTGGCTGCCAAGAGAGGATAACTTCATTCGCCCTATTAGTTGGCGGGAGCACGAGTTTATTTAAGTGTGTATGTTCCAGGTACATTATCGCCATTTTCCCTCATTGAATAAATGTTCATGGTGTCTTAATTGTTTCGGAAATGAGTTGATTAGGATGGAACCGCCCTTGTGCACAAGGAAAGCAAATGGTTGATGAATGGGGATTTTCATCAGGAAAAGTGATGTACCTCTTAACAATTTAGTCTGTTTTTTAGTTTGGTATATGAGGCCCCCGTAGGAGCTAACAAAAATTGCGCATGCCGCCCAATGAAGGGCGTCAGCGCGGGGTATAGGGCCTGTAAGTAGGTCACGAGAACATGCGAGACATCTTACTTCCGGGGAATTTGCTAAACTGGTTCCAAATTTTGCGCCTTTGCGCTGTCATTTACAATGGCGTTGTCCATAGTATACTGGGAAGAGTATGTGGCAGGATCAAAGAAGTTGGCCAGGAAGAGCGAAGCGTGTGTTGCTTCAAGTCCTTCCAGGGTCAAACAGTTTCTGTTTGATCCTGAGGAGAATGTTGTGTTGGCCCAAGTTCAAGCCAGCATGAGAGACAAGTGCTACAAAGTACAAGTAAGTTCGATAAATTCAGTTGTGTCTGGTAAGAACTAAGATACGCGGAGATATGCTTGTAGTCGATGTATGAGCGTTGACTCTTCATTTAAATTATTTAATTTCATATTTTTGAAATTATTATAATGTATCATAATGGTGAAATGAGAATGCTTTTTATGCGCATGAAACACTAAAACTGAGAAATTTAGCAAACTTTACAAAACTCCTAACAAATAAGCAGTCATCAAACGTTTTTCGTTCCCCCGCCTCCCCCCTAAATTTAGGGAGTAATTGGAAAATTCCTGAAGCTTTGTGTTATGCATTCCCGTAAGTTTTGGACAGATTAAAATATTATAAAAATAACTAAATAGTGTTCACAATGTAAGGTCCATTGAAAGTCTGCCTTCGTAAGTTTGGTGTACACTTGATGACCTTTTGAAAAATGGGGGTAGTCATCTTAGTGTTCAGTGTCCTGAGACAAGAATTTTATCTGGAGCTTGTACATTGATCTTTTCAATAAAACCTCAAGCTTTAACCACAACATGATATTTTAGATTTCTTACATTTGGTGTGAATAATAATGACTCTATGTCTTATGTATGTAGATTTTGCTTACAGCAATGTACATGCTTTTGAGAAATAATTTCATAAAGTTCATGGACAGAAGCAAGGAGAACAGTGTATTTGATATTCTTGTGTTAACTGAAGATATAAGAAATAAATATCTACACATATTTTTCTTCAGGTGTTCCTCGATGACAATTTTGAACTGCGTGAGTGAGTGAGTTGGGGTTTAACGTGCTTTGAACAATATTTCAGTTATTAAACACGTGGATGACAAGCATCCAAAAGAGAGTGGACAGATAAGGGAGAAAGGGATCGACAGGATGAGGGAAAAGACGGAAAGAAAGGCACAGTGAGAGATAGAAAGCAGGTTTTAGAAGGACTCAGATTTGGTCTGGCTTCTACCCGTCGACCTGTCCAGCTTGGGTGTCCCTACCAGGAGCATTTAAGCTCCGGCTGGCATAGCTCTCGGGGTCTCTGAAGCACGCAAACCACCACACCACGATAAGGTACCAAGTCCAGTGGTGGACTGCAATTGACCAAATGTGAGTGTCCGATGACCAACTTTAAGTGTCATCATGTAGCAGCAGCACTTCTGTATGGGTGAGTTACAACACAATAATAGTTTTACACTTGTTTCACTGTTTTGAAATAGGCTTATTTGATATGTTTCCTAAAAAATTATGTACATAGTGTATGTATTTTATCAACATGATTTGGTGGATAAATAATTAGATTAAGAATAAATCACAAATCAGTTTTGAAATATTCTAATTTCAGATACCGGCATGTGAGTAAGACAGATGTCAAGTGTGCCTGGATAAAAAGACCAAAGACTGCAATGCCAAAGCAAATAACATCCATGGCATCTCTTTACCCCCCTCGAAAGCCTGCTTTTAGGTAAAACTAGTAAATTATTAAGTTTGAGATCAAGCCAATCATCTCCAGCATTTGAAGTAAATTTTCCCCTGAGATTTAACATCAAAGAGATATTTTTATACAACTATCATAATACAAAGAAAATTTCCAAAAATAAGTAATACCCCAGAGCCAATTATAAGTAGATATCTTAACTTGAAATGCATTTACAGATTCATACTTCTGCAATAGGTCTTTAAACAATTTCTACGAAATAGTGTTCGTTTTAAAATTTCAAGCACTTTTAACATGTGTGTTACTTATTGAGGTATTTAATTATGGAAGGGGATGTGTGCCAAAAATGAAATACTGTAAACTCGTAATTCGCAAGTTGTAACACGTTGTTCTCAACCATGTACTTCTCGAAAAGACAAGTCCAAGTCTGCAAACCTAACATTTCATTCCTGTAAAACTCAACTTTCTGTTGTCAACTTTACAAAGTTCAAATGTAATTCTAGAAATGTTAAGTCGAAATTCATTTTTGTATTTCAAATACGAGGGATATACACATATAGCAATGCTACAAATTACGTTTTACAATTGGTGAATGAAAAATGAAGAGTTGTAAAATCACCCTTTGGAAACAGACTTTTGCATCTGGAGTTTTACATGAGTTGCATGGTTATGATTGCAATGTTCCGAAATACATCTGTACACGATTTCGCATTGACCATATTTGGAAGTTTAACGAAGACTGCCGATGATTTCCGAAGATGATCGGTATTTGACAACAACGAGACCTCCCTGATCCAAGCTCCATGCAACGCTGTGCAAGCTTTCCTGATAGTGTTTAGTTGAGTCCACCTCAATGCGCGGAGCTTGGACATGCCGTCACCTTTTGTAAAAGTTTTTAGTAACTCGCGTACGGTGTTTTTGGACCCCTAAGGCAAATATCAACAATTGTAAGAGAACAAATATCATTTGCAATTAATTCTTATCTGACCATTATCCCAAAAAAATTTCGTGAATACGTCATTCTCTAAAATATACCCGTGTTTATTGTAAGAAAATTTCCGAACTCTTTTCGAGCCCCTCAGATGTTGTGACGGAGTCAACGCATATTAACTTTTCGAGGGCCGATTTCAAATGTTCAAAATACTTAATCAATTTCGTAGCATAACAAATTTTTTCAAAGTACATGTTTCTTGTTTAGTAATTGGTATAACAATGGAATATGAGCGTTTCCGACGCATTTAGAAAAGCATGATTACTTTGTAGACCATCTTTCAACACCATACTTTTGTGTCGTCTTGGCAATCAATTTTAAATGATTATTATTTTATGACATCACCTAATTATGATTTATCACTAGGAGAATAATGGTTTACATTAATTAACTGATGTGAAGTTTGATTTTAAGCATGTACTCCTCAAGCCGCACTGGGGGGGGGGGGGGGGGGGGGGGGGGTGAAATTAGGGATTTAAATTGCTATCTCGGGGAGGGGGGGGGGGTAGAATAACGATTATACTTTATTGGTAATGACAGATTGTTTATTTAAGAAAAACTCCCGCTTACAACGTCGTAGAGACCAAATACAGGCAGTTAATGTTCACGTCACTCACAAAGTCATTAGTGCCTTTTGTCAGATGGCACATGAAACTTATGATATTCTATTTTTCACACAAACATTGAAATAAAGATAATAATGTTTTTTACCCTAGGCCTGAAACACATTGGATAAAATTCAAGATATACACTACGTGAATCGGTAATTAACTATCAATTACGATACAATAGTCCTGTTTTTGTTGCTGTGCCACTTGTCTTGATGCGAGAAATCTAAGTTGTACACCCCTAAGTTATACGTATGGAAATGTATAATCTTGTATTTCAAATAATTGTTAGAATGTTAACATCTTGATGATAACAAAGGTATTTTGATTTAAATTGTATCTGATATCTGAATTTGCAAGAGCTTTTCGACTTAAAAATGGGCAAAATAGCCTATGTATCGAACAATGACCTGATGTTTTCTGGCGGCCTGCCAGACCAGGCAAAAATTGATAGACCGTTCGCTTATAAGACGACACTATAATAACTGTTGATCGGGCGGAGAGTTAAAAATAACATTTGATTTTGACATGTTCTTCAATCAAATTTGTTCAAACTGTTAAAAAGACGTCTGGTTTAGAACGTTCATAGCTTTAAAACATGACTTTAAACGGTATTGAATAAATGTTTCTTTTAACGAAATAATATTTATTGGTTTAACGACCGAATGAAAGATTAACGAAAGAAAAAAATATTCTTTTCAATGATTTTGGAACTTTCCCCTTACTTTACGTTGCGTAGTTATTTTTCTAACTATTAATTTGAAAGAATAACATGCCCGTGTTTTAAGGGTAACGTGGGTGTACAATATAGATATATTTTTTCTACCGCTATTTGTCTTTGCGAGACAAGTATGCCGTTGTTTCATTATTCTAAATCCAGTCTCGTAATTTGGTGAGTTTTTTTTTAGTGAATCATCTCGATGCAGTAAGTGGTGCAGAGATTTAGTGTCCAGTAAAGTCTAACCCAGAATTAAAGTTCATAATATTCTTTCGTGAGATAAACCTCGTGTAACCCTTACGAAAACAGTAGAAACAAATTATATAGATCAATAATTGACTGAGAACTTTGACAAAAGGTGAAGGTCGCATGCCCAAGCTCCGCGCATTGTGGCGTACTCAGCTCAACACTATCCGGAAAGCTTCTAAAGCGTTGCATGGAGCTTGGATCAGGGAGGTCTCGATGTGGTCAAATACCGATCATCTTCGGAAATCATCGGCAGTCTTCGTTAAACTTCCAAATATGGTCAATGCGAAATCGTGTACAGATGTATTTCGGAACATTGCAATCATAACCATGCAACTCATGTAAAACTCCAGATGCAAAAGTCTGTTTCCAAAGGGTGATTTTACAACTCTTCATTTTTCATTCACCAATTGTAAAACGTAATTTGTAGCATTGCTATATGTGTATATCCCTCGTATTTGAAATACAAAAATGAATTTCGACTTAACATTTCTAGAATTACATTTGAACTTTGTAAAGTTGACAACAGAAAGTTGAGTTTTACAGGAATGAAATGTTAGGTTTGCAGACTTGGACTTGTCTTTTCGAGAAGTGCATGGTTGAGAACAACGTGTTACAACTTGCGAATTACGAGTTTACAGTATTTCATTTTTGGCACACATCCCCTTCCATATTTAATTGAATAAAATCTGTGCATTAACATTAATCTTTTGTCTGTCATTGCAGAGCTCTTTCAAGCCCCTTCAACGAGAAAGACAGGACATTTTTTCTTAAAGAACTGAGTTCTTTGGGAAGATTTACAGGTTAGTTATCGTTCAAAATTCTGAACATAACCAGTTCAAAGTTTCTTTGGCAATATTTTGCTGTATTTATCTTGTTTTGTGTTTTTCCCCTTTTACATTTGTTGATGTTCAGCTTTTCTTTTTCAGTTCTAAATGCTGTTGAGTTCTTTCTTTGAAGTCTCCAATGGTATGTTGTTAATTCATATCATTAACAAATCTCATTAAGGTCACACATTTGGGTTGCTTTACAGATTTAAGATAAATTAATGTTGTTGGAAGAGAAAAATACCATATCCATAACTATCTTATCATGTTGTCGGGGTCCGGAGGAGAACTAGAATTTGATATTTACATAATTTCTTTACTTTGGAGTGTAACTAAATTCATAATTTCATACTTTTGCTATTTATTATATGTTTACAATCTTGTTTCATTTGCATAAATTTTGTTATATTCCTTTTTGTCTCTTAGCTCTACACTGGATTCTCTCACCAGAACCTGCAGTGGAATCAACAGCTGTACCTCTAGTAGAAGATTTGCTGCTAGATCAAGATTATGTTAATAATGAAACTCCCATGCAGTGGCTGAGTGAGAAACTTGTTGTCAGCCCGCAACAGGTTGCAGAGACAGCCATGCAGACAGTTGGGCAGAGGAAGAATCCTCTTTGGGCAGCTGTTAGAAAATACAGGTTAACTGCTTCCAATTTTGGACAAATCATCGGTGCCATTAATCGAAAAAAGTAAGTCCTGGTTAAATTATTAGTCAATCCAAAAAAACATACATTATTTTTGTGAAATAAATACTACTATTTATCCAATTGGTGGAAAAAAAGTTTGTATTTTTAATGTGACTCATGTTCAAAAATCACTTTTCTTGCCTACAATATCTTTCATTACTATGAAGCAAGATGAAGCATTGATACATCTTTATATATATAGATGTTATATAAAAAAATAAGAATTTACCTTAGAAAAGTTCATTGACAATGCTCATAATATTAAGAACTGTTCTGTTTTATAATATGTTCTCACATTGGCAATCAAAAATTTCACTCTTGTTTCATATTAGTTTAATGGCACACTTCCATTAGCAATAACTTTATGCACATGTATGTTTGTTTATTTCACAGGCTAACTGCTTCCCTAAAGAAAAGATTATTGAGTGCCTACAACCTTGACAAGATTGCTGCCATTCAATGGGGTGTCGCCCATGAAGAGACCGCTATCAGGAGCTACAGCTCGAAGTATGGAGTACATGTTGAAGAAACAGGTATAGATAGATATGATGATTGTGTAAACCCCTCCTGAGGGCCTAGGACTCCTAAGCATTAATATGAAGTTTATAATTTCTGGATTTCCAGGCCCCTCAGGCCTGTATTATATATAATATATTAGGATGATAGATTGATGAGCTACAGAGTCATTTTATCTATTTCAAAGACTGATGTTATAAATAATAAGGACCTTTAGTTTATGTCATCTTCTGATGACTCTTGTGTGTGTGATGATGTTTAAGTGAAACTTTATGATAATCAGCTATGAATTGATAAATAATGTTAACTTTCAGGGGCATGGCTGCATGTATCTGGCCTCCTAGCAGCCTCACCAGACGGCATAGTCGATGATGTGCTGTTGGAGGTCAAGTGCCCCTATGTTGCGCGGGATATGACAGTTAAACAGGCAGCTTCATCAGTGAAGGATTTTTTTCTTGGTAAGCATGACAGGTGTTGGTCATTTTGTGTAACATTTTTTAGGTTTTAGATAACTTTGGTCAACATTCACATTTTTGGTCATAACACATTGATTCATTCATGTATTCATTCAAGAATATGTTCAAATATAGACCAGTATTCCTTATCAGAATGAAAAACCCATTACACAAGGATACTAGTCTTACCATAATCGACGTGATAAGCGCCCAGGGCACTTAAAAAATTTGTAAAAGGGGGCGCTTATTAAAACGATAACAATTGTCCTCAAGTTTAGTCTTGAAAGTGTTTTCTTACGATATACATTAAATTACAGGTATGAAAGATGGAGAGCTTTTCCTGAAAGAAAAGCATGACTACTTTCATCAAGTGCAAGGACAGCTTCACATTTGCGGAAAGGATAGGTGTGACTTTGTAGTTTGGACATCAGAAGACATGCAAGTGATAAAAATATCAAAATCCCCGGAATGGTCCCAAAACATATCAAACATGATAGACTTCTACTTCTCATTTTTCATCCCTTCTCTTGGTCATTAGATTTACTATTTCCATGCATCATGGTTGTGCAGAGATGTGGTTTTATATAACCATTTTCAGCTTGAACATATGTTGTTGTGTTTTTCCAATCAGTTGTTACATATTGCATGTTTAGGTATTGAAGATATCATAATGTACTAGCATTGGTCTGATAACAACAAATTTATTGTATATTTAATATACTAAACATCGTAAATGGACAACCCTCTCAGATATATGATGACATAAAGGTGAATAGATATTTCAGAATTTAGGTGAATAGATATTTCAGATTTTATGTAAATACATATATTTGTTATCAAGATATTGTGAATTAGTATCTTCAGAAACTATTTAAACTTACATTTTCAGTTAGCAAAGCAATCTATAGAAATATTTGCTACTAGTTATTTTGGAAATTGTTAGTTCTTATCAAATTTGTCAATTCATTCACATCTCTTTCACTTCATATTTGTCAGATATTTCTTTCAGAAGTGTCGGCTGCAAATTTACCAGGAAGCTGCAGACCTGAAATATTTTGTCACTGATATGCCTGTACACTGCTGGAATATGTTGGAGAATTTCAAAGTTCTTGATCCGTTCGTTGGCTCTTTCAACATGAATGCGACTTCTTGCAATTCTTCCACATAATTCTGCCTCCTGCCGAGTAAACTGGCATTTTCCAGACAAAAATGGGGGTATATTCAAAGAAACTCCTTGTGGAAGATCCTGATACAAGGTAAAACCTTTGTCTGCAAGTATCATATCTCCAGGTCTGAACTGATCCAACAAATGAGTGTGTGCTACTATAGCGTTATCAGATGTAGATCCAGGGTAGAGTGGAGACACATACACCAATGCTCCATTCGGAGCAACACAAGTTACAGATTTAACTGTGTGCCTGCTTTTGTAGTTCGAAAAGCATGTTGATTGATGGTTCATCTCCGATGGAACATCTTGAGTGATTTCCGTGGCATCCATGGCTACCCGCGCAGAAGAAAATTCCTCAAATGATTTGGGTAATGACCCTTTGCATTTAAGCTGACTTGGGATGCCCAATGGAATCATGATTCCTTCACAAAGAATTTCATGTAAAGCATGAATAAAGGTAAAAGTTACATTAGAAACTGTTGCTCTACTGACACAAAAACGTTCAGCGAGGTCCAAATCTCTGAAATTCAGGCGCAGCTTCATCAGCGTCATCAACAACTGGTCTTCAAAGGGGATTGATGTAACCCTCCAACCTTGATAGTAGTTGAGTGGCATTTTCCTCTTGATAACAGCAAGAATGATATGAAAAATATCAAAAGAAAGGGAAGTATATAGAACCATCTTGTCGTTGTCAGCTTTGATGAACTTTAGTGACATTCTTGGTCTTGCAAGTTGAAGGTCAGAAATTTGCTTGTTTAGTTGATTTATTTCCTCTTTCAAATTTAGAATTTCGTCTTGCAACATTTCTTTGGATCTTTTACAATTTATTGAATCTGTGTGGCTGTAATTATGATCACCTAGAAAATCCGATATAGGTTTTTGGTCTCTGTTTGGAAGTTCTTCATCTTGATCATTCCCAGCATCTCTTTTTGGTCTTTTGGCCGACAGTTCTGGAAAGTCAAGAGGCTTTCTGAATGAAAAGATAGAAGGGTCATTTTTCTTCTCTCCATCCTTGAAATGACATCCACAAAGTCGGTCATTGGCTTCATTTAGAGGTCGATCCGCTCGTCTACAAGACCAAACAAAAAATGTTGATTTTCATCCTTCTTATGAAGTATCAGCCTCTTATCCTGCATATGTTTTATATGAATATGTATAAGTGTGTGTTTTAGGTGGGATTTTTCATTAATTAAAGCTCTCTGAGTGTCTTTATGATGATTCAAAACAATATTTTATTTGCCTTATTGTATAATTAATTAATGTGGAATTTGTCTCCCTTTCTTTTTTATTCACTGATTTACTTTTAGTGTTTCCAAGTAACGTACTTGATTTATATTTCTTGTTTTAATAGTGCTTGGTCATGTATTTCTTTTTTCAGCTCGTCCACCTTTCAGTAAATTTTGTTTATTTAGACTTCTCCGCAACCATGACTCTACTAAGCTGAAACTGTGTGTGCAGACAAATATTAATGAGGGTCAAACAGGTCTTGCCTTAAAATGTATTTTAGTCATTTCCTGCAGAAGCAGAAAGCCTAGAAAGCTGAAACCTTGTGCACAGACTGCTGACTATGATCCAAATTTATAGATTTGTTAACTCTAAATAAGGGCCATAAGGGCCATAGACTGTGAAAAGTTTTTTATAAAACATTTTAAATCATGATGAGCTACAGAGACAATGGCTCTAATCTTAGTAATCTCTTACAGTATCTACTCAGTCAAATATGCATCTAAGCATGCCCAATAACAAATTCTTTGTTCTCAGTGCTTTAACTAGGTCAGTTCTTCTTTCTCCACGAAAAAGAAATAAGTTTAGTTTTGTTTGTTTGTGTGCGATTTAATTTTTATTAAACTCTATTTGAAAAACAGTCGGAGTTGTGTTTTTGATACTATTTAGATCAGAGTATGTGGTCTTTGGAATTAGAATTAGTGACTCGAGTCATCAAGTACACAATAGCACCATTGTTTCATTTAGGTATTTTTTTCATACATCAGATTGTCAAAGAATTCATTATGCATTCATCATGACACCTTATATAGGCATGTTGTGTTTAGATGAATATTTAGCTTGCTATCCATTGTCTATAGCTATCTTATAAGGTTCAGGTTTTAGATTTTAACTTCAGCCTGTTGAATCTTTCCAGAAGTTCATACTCGCCTTTTACTTATGATCTAATGCAGAGATTGGGAAAGACACCCTCGACAATGGGCCATTTAGAAAGTTTTTAGTCATTTTCAGAATTTTGAACGGACCATTCTCCTTAGTAGCAATGGTTTAATCTCTAATTTGAATGGGCCATTTTTTCACCGAATGTGCAAAATGGCCCATGACCCCTGCCTTTCCCAATCCCTGCTATTGTATTGTGTATAAGCAATGAGGATGTAATATTTCTCACAGATCAGTATCATCAATTGTTTCATATAATTATTTTATTTTTGTGATTTGTTTTGTAAGATTAAACTATCACATTAGATAGCCCCAGTTGTGTAGATGTCTACTTTGCTTAAACAATATTTTAGTAAACATGCAGGAAATCATTTCAACGGAAAGAAGTTAAGTTATAACAGTTACAACAACTACACTTTTTAGACCGTAGATTGTGATGGAAATAAGCATAATAGATAATAAAACCTAGGATAAATGGGTACAATTTCATATTTCCCGCCAATACAATTCAAGAAAAATGAATGTTCATAACAGTTTCACATACGCTTTAATGGCATATTTTACGTACCTACAAAGATCAACCCACTTTTTCCGTTGACGTAAGTTACAAGGAAACCGAAAAAAGCGCAAGAATTTTTACTACTTGAATGATTACACCCGAAAGCAAAACAGTAAACCATATCGTAGTTCAAAGTAGTCACCACAGACTGGAAATTGTATTTTGGAACGGTACAGTTACGTGGTTACTTAGCGCAGCCGCGCTTAAAACGTAATTCAGTTTAGGTATTCCCCGGAAGTCAAAGGTGAAGGTCGTTCGGAACGAGACTTGCAGGCCCTATTGGGATTAGTTTTCAACTAGCAATAACCACGCCTCGGATATACCTCATTGGCTATGGTACCGCCACTGCGCAAAGCTAGTTTGTGAAAGTACCTAAATGCTGTATGATTCGAAGTGGAATGCATTTACAGAGGGTTGAAGTGATTTGATTATAGTGCCATTAATTGAGGAAAATCAAATTAATCAGGCTTATCAAAACATAGTCGACAGGATAAGGGGAAAGATGATTATTCTGTTAACAATGTGATGAATACTTATCTATCAGCTGCTGCCTAAGTGATATGAAGGGAGATGTTTATTTGCAAAATAATGAAGGAAACAAGGCTGAAAATGTATGTTAACGTACTTTATACGTTGCAAGAAACGGTGTTAGTAAAATGATAATTATAAAATAGATATGAACAGTCTGTCATGAACGTTTATTCTTTGATGTTAACAATAAGTTGTTTACTTATATCAAAGTATTCAGAAAGTTTCACAGATAAGTGTATATAATTCTGTTATTCTGTATATAAATATAATTCTGCATTTAATTTCTGGGGAAAAATATGGAACGCTTCACGAATTTGCGTGTCATCCTTGCGCAGGGGCCATGCTAATCTTCTCTGTATCGTTCCAATTTTAGTATATGTACTGCGTTAGCAATACACTATAGCTTGACAACACGTGTCTTAAATAGGGATCTCTCTCAATGATATTTTTAAGGGGGTGTTTTGAGAGTGATAAGTAGAATATAAAAATTGATCAACTTGTACCATCACTTAAATGTGTAATGCAGTAGAAAGAGCTCGGTTTCATTCACTTTATGAAATTTAGGTATGGGAGTAACTCATATGGAATTACGATAATGGCTGCATTTTGCTTAGAAAAAAGAAAGAACGGAAAAGGAAACGTACACCCGGCGTCATGCTTTGTCAGGTGCGCGAGCATCTCATACAAACGTTTGCAGTACGTCGCCCACTGTGGCTGCCAAGAGAGGATAACTCCATTCGCCCTATTAGTTGGCGGGAGCACGAGTTTATTTAAGTGTGTATGTTCCAGGTACATTATCGCCATTTTCCCTCATTGAATAAATGTTCATGGTGTCTTAATTGTTTCGGAAATGAGTTGATTAGGATGGAACCGCCCTTGTGCACAAGGAAAGCAAATGGTTGATGAATGGGGATTTTCATCAGGAAAAGTGATGTACCTCTTAACAATTTAGTCTGTTTTTTAGTTTGGTATATGAGGCCCCCGTAGGAGCTAACAAAAATTGCGCATGCCGCCCAATGAAGGGCGTCAGCGCGGGGTATTGGGATTAGTTTTCAACTAGCAATAACCACGCCTCGGATATACCATTTCTAATAATTTATTGACAAAAAGTGATATGTACAATTATGGACAGGTACTGACCACTACTCCCAGAAATAAAAACAGCTTATCACAGTGGGCGGGGTAGTGGCCACTAACAACAAGGATAAGTAAAAGAAGAAGACTAGTTCACGAGAGGGGATAGAGAGACAAGACAAGAACATAAGATAGAATGTGTACAAAGAGATTTACAACTTTAAATTTGAAATATACATGTAAAATGTTTGAAGGAAAACGATTTTACCTTTATAATTGTTAAGAAATGATTGAGTTATGCAAATATATGTACATTGTTGAATTTTTACCAGTGTCGCAGCACTGTAATTAAGCTATACAGTGTTTAGTTCTGTACATAAAATGCTACAAAAATATACATACTTTACAATGTTGACAAGCGTTCACACACTCATTCACACATTAAGTAATATAAACATAATTGTTATTAACATTGAAAAAAGTAATGATTACAGATATACTATGCAATGCTATAGCTGATGGTACAAATAATACAATGAACAATGGGTATTATTTAGATATAAAATACAAGCTTGTTAGTGAATGCATCAATGTGACAGAAGATATTGCAAGAAAGCCAGTACAGTGAAAAATCAGAGGAGGACAGACGGAAATAGTCGACCATAATACGTGTTTTAAGGAGGGAAAGGAAACGTAAGACAATATCATTCCCAGTTAACCGTTTGTGTTCAAATCTGTTCAAATTTCGTATAAGCCAAATACAATGTTTACCAAGAGAAAGCAAATATACACAAACGGACTTTACTTTAGAATTTGGAAGGTGAGGAATAAGTCCAAAACGGACAACGTCGTTACACTTTTTGATCAAGCCACAAGAGAGTGTTTTAAGCCACTGAAAGATGATATTCCACAAGACATTCACACAAGGGCAGTAGATAAAGAGATGATCAGAAGATTCTACTGCTGACAGACAGAGTACACAGTCAGGGGAAGGAGCCCTATGAGTAGTGTAGAGGCGATAGCCGAGGATAAGAGAGTTGTGAATAAGACGAAAATTGACTGATTTTAAAAGTGGATCCACAAATGAATTATGCAAATTAAGCCAAACTTCTCGAAAGTCGATTTGTGGATAGATTCGCTGAAGGCGATTTTCAGTGACATTTTTCAAAAGACAAAGGTAGAAATCTTTGGAAGTAAAATTTAGAATGTTTACCAACGGATCTGAAGATAAAGACTGGAAAAGTTTTAAAGCCGAAATGCATTGTTGGTAAAACAAAGGCATAGTATCAGAATGAGGAATGAGTAGAGAGGTGAAAGATGGATTGAAAGCACGAAGAGATAAACCTATCCAATATTTTGCAAAATGTGTCCATTTGGCTGACTTATCTTTTAAGAGAGACTGAATATGGGCCAAATAAAAGGAATAAAGTTTCGATTGGATGTGTAAAGCACCCAGTCCCCCGTCCAAAATGGGTTGGTACAAAATGGAACGTTTCATTGGTTCAGCCTTGGACTTCCAAATAAATCGAAAAACTTCTCTTTGAAAGAGGGTTATGTAGTGATTTGAAACTGGTGATACTGCACCACGGTACCACAGTTTAGATAAGGCCATAACATTGCACACAGTAGTTCTGCCAAAAATAGATATGGAACGTCCCCTATGGTAATTTAGAACCTTTCTGAATTTAGATAGAATTGGGTAGAACTGATCGTCCGAAGTGACCTCTTGACCTGTGATAATTCCAACAATTTTAGACTGCTCGATCCAAGAAATGCCAAAGGGGTGGTCAGACCTGGATTTCCATTTACCAATAAAAATTCCTTTAGATTTAGACTTATTCAATTTGGAGCCAGACGCCCTGCCAAATTCAGAGTATGTGTTTAGCAAATAGTAAATAGAAGCGTCTGTTGTGCAGAAACCTAGACCATCATCAGCAAAGGCAGATACTTTAGCTGAATCATTTGAGCCTGGCAACTGAACACCTTTTATATCAGAATTTTGACGAATTTTATGTAAAAGAGGCTCTAGTGATAATACATACAGAGCTGGGGATAACCCACAACCCTGCCGAACTGACCTCGTTACCGGAAAGGGCCGAGAAATGTGCTGATTGACAATTACTGCACTAGAAATGTCCGAGTAAAGAATTTTGACCCACTTTTTGAAATTTGGACCAAAGCCAAAAGCGTCCAGTACTTTAAACAAATAATCGTGGGAGACTCTATCAAAAGCCTTTTCCTGATCTAAACTGATAAAAGCACAAGGGAGGTTTTTTTGCTCCACATAGTCAAGCACATTACGCATTAAATGACAATTGTCCTGAATGGACCTACCAGGTACTGCACAGGTTTGGTCTAAGTGTACTATATCCCCAATTACATTGCCTAAACGTGTGCACATTAATTTGGATATAATTTTGACATCAACATTTAATAAAGAGATGGGACGCCAATTTTTAACATTAGAAGCATTAAGGGGGTCCTTACAAAGAAGAGTGATATAAGAAGTCTTAGAGGACACAGGAAGAGATTCCTGCTGAAAACACAGATTCACAACACGATGAATGACATCACCAAGAAAAGGGAAGGAAGCAACATAAAATTCCTTTGTTAGCCCATCTGGACCTGGAGACTTGTTGTTCTCCATTGCCTTAAGGGCCCCTAAGATTTCATCTTTTGTAATTTCACCTTCCAGAGTGGCCGAAATGTCCAAATCAAGAGTAGGTAAATCCGCAAGGAAGTGTTCACAAGTTTCTTCATCAATGGGCTCTGCACTTAATAATTTGGAATAAAAATTTCGAAAAACGCCCATGATTCCAGGAGAGGTATTAAAAGTATTGCCAAATTGATCATCAATAGTCGAAATAGATTTGTTTTGTCCTCTCCTTGCTTCCTTGCACAAAAAATAACTGGAAGGTTTTTCGCCGAGTTCAAGGTCTTTAGCTTTACATCTTAATAAATTCCCTTGAAACTCTAAATTTTCAAAATCTTGTAACTGTTTCTTTACTTCCGAAATTTGGCCAGTATAAAGTCCAGGATTTAAAGATTCTGCACGGCATAGTTTCCTGTATTTAGACTCTAGGTCTTTACGTTGGGATACTTGGGAATCTTTTTGTAATTTGGAAAGAAGTTTCAAATAATTTTGAATTTTAGTTTTGAAAGTATCCCACCATTCCAAAGTAATTGTTTCTAAAGAGGGAATATTAGTTTGGCAAAAGCCTGAGAAAAACTTATTAAAATCGCAATCAAAAATGCTATTGTTACATTTCCAATAGCTGGGACCAAAGTCTATGCCTTGTAAATCTCTGAGCTTAACAAACACATAATCATGGTCAGAAAAGGAGCAGGGTGAGATACCTGAAGCAGTCACAGATTCGACCAAGGAAGATGAGATATAGAAGCGATCAAGTCGACAGCCAACACCAAGAGAGTTTCTCCAAGTCACCGCCACCGAGTCTGGAAACATAGAACGATAAATGTCAGTAAGGTGAAAATCAGAAACCCAGCTGTTTATAATATCCGCCCCAACTTGATTTTGACCTAGATTCCCTCCTACTTTATCTAACTTTAAATCAGTAACACAATTAAAGTCCCCGCCAAATATCAGTGATCTATTAGTAACTAAGTAGTGAGCGATGGATTTGAGAAAGGTACCCCTTTCAGAGGGGTTATTTGGGGCGTATATATTAATAAACCTAGCCTTAACACCATTAAAAATTAAATCTATAATTACATATCTACCATCGCAGTCGAAATGAAAATGTTCCACTGAGTAATTTTGCCTATCAGAAATAACAATACCCACCCCTCTACTTGTATTAGTGCCAAAAGACCAGAAAGCTTTACCCTTAAATTTGGACTCATAATACTTAGCAGAAGAAATATTACAAACATGGGTTTCTTGAAGGAATAAAATATCAATACATTCAGAATGAAATTTATGAGATAAAAATCTAATCTTTGAAGGGGAGGATAACAAGCCATTACAGTTAATTGATAAGAAATTATACATTATTATTTAGATTGAAATACATAGTAAACTCATTCAGGAAACATTCATGTTATACGCAAACACACTAGCAACGTTCATGTCAACAGGTATACATAAATGAAAAACTATACGCAAAATTAAGGGATTATAAGCCACGATACAAATATTATTGACAATTAGCAAAAAGAATTCACAGCCCCCCGTAGGGACTGGCCAGGCGTCAAGCACAGACAAGCAGTGTTCAATCTCAGAGTCGATGGGCATTGCTTGGATCGTTAGGATTTTGCTTTCGCTATCAATAAAGGTTAAGTATTACTTGACCTGGCAGGGTTATATGCTGGGGGCAAATGGACGACAGACCTGGAACGAGATCTGCTCTGTCTAGAAGAGGTTTGATCTGTTGAAGGTGAAGGGTGGTTGGCTCTTCGGGCCTTGTGAACTGGCCCAGCTGCTAGGGCTGCCGCCGCAGAAACATCTGACGGCAAACAACCCCTCTTTTCCCCCTTAGGCCCCTCCTCCCCACTATCTTCTGACGGGTTAGCTTTCCTGTCCTTTCTTTTCTTTTTACCCGTTACCACAGTGTAACCAGCATCCCCAGGGGTAAGGAAAATGTCACCGGGGGTGGGGTCAAGTTCAGGGCCAGGGACAGGGTTTGGTGAAGGGTCAGCCTTGTCCTTAGGGTCAGGGTCAGGGTCAGTCTCGGGGTTAAGGTCATGGTCAACCTCATGCTCAGGTTCTGGGTTGGAACTTGGGGTTTTACCCTCCGGGATTTCTGCTAAAATCGTGTCAGTAGCAGTAATTACCTCATCCATATCCTCCTCACCCCCACTCCCCCCTTTACCATCATCGTTCTCAACAGTCTCACCACTACCTTGACGTTCTTCCCATGCCTTCCTTGCTGCCCAAGTCCTTGGACAGTCAAGCCTGAGGTGCCCAACAGTGTGACACCTCAGACAAACCGGCAGGCGCCCTGGAGCTGTAATCAGCATACGTTCCCCTCTAAACCTTGCAATGTGAGGAATGTCATCCTTGGAGCGTTCATTCACCTCAACTGTCACTTTCCTAACACCTGTCCGTTTGATATCCCCGTCAACATCCTCCTCCACAAATTGACAGTCCAAAACTGTTCCAAATTTACTAAAAAAAGATCTTACGAAACTATGTCTCACATCCCTCTCTAACCAATGAATTCTGAATGTGACAACTTGTCGTTCATAATGTGTTATCATCAGTTGGAAATTGTCTTGGTTAAGAATTCCTGTCTGAAGAAACAAATCACAGTACTCTCTCTTTGTAAAGGTTATGTAGAAAGTTCCCGCCCTTTCCTTTCTCCAAATGGTATCAACATATGACATGCGAAAATTTGGTAGCGTTTTCAATACCTGTACAAGACGTGTTCTTGATAGTCCCTTCAGGCTGCTATCAATCTTGACCGTCCTTGCTGAGGTGTCCGGGTCGTAGTACTCGCGAGGAATGGGCCCATAATCAACTGCAGAAACGTACGCCATCGTGAGGTGGAAATGGGGGGAGACCGAAGTCACACCTGATAAATCAAGATGCCCGCCCGTAGAACTGTAAAATGAAACAAAGTGGATTAGTAATTCTCTCGAAGCAGAAACACAGTAACGGCTATGGTACCGCCACTGCGCAAAGCTAGTTTGTGATGGTACCTAAATGCTGTATGATTCGAAGTGGAATGCATTTACAGAGGGTTGAAGTGATTTGATTATAGTGCCATTAATTGAGGAAAATCAAATTAATCAGGCTTATCAAAACATTGTCGACAGGATAAGGGGAAAGATGATTATTCTGTTAACAATGTGATGAATACTTATCTATCAGCTGCTGCCTAAGTGATATGAAGGGAGATGTTTATTTGCAAAATAATGAAGGAAACAAGGCTGAAAATGTATGTTAACGTACTTTATACGTTGCAAGAAACGGTGTTAGTAAAATGATAATTATAAAATAGATATGAACAGTCTGTCATGAACGTTTATTCTTTGATGTTAACAATAAGTTGTTTACTTATATCAAATTATTCAGAAATTTTCACAGATAAGTGTATATAATTCTGTTATTCTGTATATAAATATAATTCTGCATTTAATTTCTGGGGAAAAATATGGAATGCTTCACGAATTTGCGCAGGGGCCATGCTAATCTTCTCTGTATCGTTCCAATTTTAGTATATGTACTGCGTTAGCAATACACTATAGCTTGACAACACGTGTCTTAAATAGGGATCTCTCTCAATGATATTTTTAAGGGGGTGTTTTGAGAGTGATAAGTAGAATATAAAAATTGATCAACTTGTACCATCACTTAAATGTGTAATGCAGTAGAAAGAGCTCGGTTTCATTCACTTTATGAAATTTAGGTATGGGAGTAACTCATATGGAATTACGATAATGGCTGCATTTTGCTTAGAAAATAGAAAGAACGGAAAAGGAAACGTACACCCGGCGTCATGCTTTGTCAGGTGCGCGAGCATCTCATACAAACGTTTGCAGTACGTCGCCAACTGTGGCTGCCAAGAGAGGATAACTCCATTCGCCCTATTAGTTGGCGGGAGCACGAGTTTATTTAAGTGTGTATGTTCCAGGTACATTATCGCCATTTTCCCTCATTGAATAAATGTTCATGGTGTCTTAATTGTTTCGGAAATGAGTTGATTAGGATGGAACCGCCCTTGTGCACAAGGAAAGCTAATGGTTGATGAATGGGGATTTTCATCAGGAAAAGTGATGTACCTCTTAACAATTTAGTCTGTTTTTTAGTTTGGTATATGAGGCCCCCGTAGGAGCTAACAAAAATTGCGCATGCCGCCCAATGAAGGGCGTCAGCGCGGGGTATTGGGATTAGTTTTCAACTAGCAATAACCACGCCTCGGATATACTTCATTGGCTATGGTACCGCCACTGCGCAAAGCTAGTTTGTGATGGTACCTAAATGCTGTATGATTCAATTCAATTCTTTATTAACCTTAAGTTGAACAACTTATCGGTGGTTACATGAAGATATTGAATAACATGGTACAGGTGGACGGGTAATTCAGAGATTATCTTTTATGGAGAATGTACAATCATATATTTATTTCAAATGCATATTTCTTATGTTGCATGCATTAAACAAAAATTTGCCAAGATTGCAAAGTTGTTTAACATTGTTTATGCTTAGTAACTGTGTAAGTTTGAAAACACTTGGATTTTTCCAGTAATAAGGCTTAATATAAAGTTGTCGAGCATTTAGATATAAAGGGCAAACTAAAATGAAATGATACTCGTCTTCAATATTAGATGTACAATGGATACATTTTCTTTCACTTGCAATTATATTTTTGTATCTTCCACATTCAATTGATAAGTTATGAGCTGATAGGCGGAATTTGGATAGATACTTTCTATACATCAATGGAATAGGTTTTCTTAAATAATACTGCAGAGTACAACCTTCAATAATATACTTATAAATCATACATTTTCTTGAGGTAGAAATCTGGCTTAAAATAAATTGAAAAGCTTGGTCATTAATTCTTTGTTTTATTACAGGCAAGAAATTTGGTTGTAATTCTTGTTTATACCATATTTCTGCATAACCAATAGAAAACAAGATAGTTTTAACCTCATGAGCCCAATTTTTTACGGAATGAGTTTCAACTTCATTATATAAATAATTATAACAGCCCCTTAGGATACAATTATTAGTTCCTAACAGTTTTACCCAAAATTTTACTAAATTAAACATTCTTTTACATTTTAAAGGAAAGCGCCCAAGTTCAGCATAAATCATAGCAGTACAAGTTGATCTCTTAACACCCAATAACCTTTTACAAAAGTCTAAGTGTAATTTTTCAATATTATCCCCCTTGTGTGAACCCCACACTTCGGATGCATAGCATAAAATACTCCCAATATAGGTATCAAATACCGATAACATAGTTTCAGGGTTGAGAAAGAGAGATTTCATATTATTCATCAGTGAAAACATAGCTTTCCGTCCCTGGTCTGATAATTTCTTTTCAGCAACAGTAAACTTATTATTATAATTAAAAGTAATACCCAAATATACAAAATTATCAACAACATCAATATTTCTTCCATTATAGCACCAACACTCTGATGTTTTAACCTTTCCTCCATTACAGAAAATAACAATCTTAGTTTTCATGGTATTAACTTCCAAACTCCATGCTGTAGAATAAGCTGATAGAGAGTCTAACAAACTTTGAAGCCCATCGATAGATTCAGAAAATATAACAAGATCATCAGCGTACATTAATAGGAAAAGACTCAGCTGCGTAAGTTCATATGGTGGGCAGTTATCCTGAATGAAAGAGATTTCAAAATCATTAATGTATAAAGAAAACAAAATAGGCGACAACACTTCGCCTTGCAATAAGCCAAGAGTATTTCTAAAATAACTACTTTTAACACCATTCAATGACACGCAAGATCTGATATTTAAATACAAGGAACGAATGACTTTTAACAACTTCCCCCTTATACCAACCTGTGACAGCTTATACCATAGCTTATGTCGATCAACAGAGTCAAAGGCTCTTTTAAAGTCAATAAATGCACAATATAACCGTTTTTTCTTACCCAATGTTTTATTAATTAAAGTATGGAGTGAAAATATTGCATCCACAGTGCTTAAATCAGGTTGGAAGCCAAACTGTGCATCGGTTATTATATTATTCTCCGATGACCAAGACAAAAGTCGACGATTTAAAATAGAGGTAAACAACTTCCCAAAACAACTTACAAGGCTAATACTACGGTAGTTATTCGGGTCTCTCATATCGCCCTTTTTAAAAACAGGAATTATTATTGCTGATGACCAAGAGGTAGGGAAAAAACCTGTTGATAATACATTATTGAAAACCTTATACAATATTGGAATGAGATAATCTTCAAATTCAATAAAGAACTCGTTTAAAATATAATCTGGCCTGTGTGACTTTTCACGTTTCAATAATGCAATTGTCCTTTTTATTTCTTGTATATCTATAACAGAGTCAAGCTCCTCACATACCACATCAGTGTTGGTATCTGATGTCTGGACGTTGTTGTTAGCCTCAGAAGAAGCCACATTTTTAAAATGTTCGTAGAAATCATCCAAAGGAATGTCTATCTTTGGCCGTTTACGTCTCTTGAATTTAGAATAAAACTGTTTAGGGTTGTTTCTTTTGAGTTGGGCAAGTCTATCACCCTCAGAGTGCAAATATCTACGTTTACACTTTCTTTCGTTCTTCTTATAACAATGTTTCTTTTCCAACAATAAATGATGATTTTCTGAATTCTTATTACAGTTAAACACATGAAGCGCATTAACGTACTGGAAGTATAATGATTTCAGTTGGTGGTCAAACCACGGTTTATCCTGCACTCTGGGTAGAAGTTGAGGGTTACACTTGTTCCCAGTCTGTTTATCAACATTACCACGTGGATTTCGGCTATTTTTAGCTTCAAAATACGGCGATACAATACGGGTCATTAAGTTAGTGAAGTTATCAACTTGGTTGTCCATGCACTGCTGTGATGAAATACTGTTTCTATCGAAACAGTTATTTAAGTTATCTATATTGTCCTTAATAGCTTGACGGCTTTGCTGCAGATAATCCGCGTTCCATCTGAACACAACGCGTTCATCTGTGTGACCTTCACCTTGACGCATGCAGATGTCAATTTCAGTATTTTGACATCGAGATGACATCTCAACATGGATAGGGGCGTGGTCTGAAAACTGGTTGAAGTTGCTGACAATGACATTAGGGAATACATCAAACATATCAGATGTGCACAGTATATAATCAATGACACTAACGCCTTGCGAGCCACTAAACGTAAAATCATTGGTCATACCTTTACTATGTCTTCCATTTAGTATCCTTAAACCTGTCGATCTGCAAATACTAATAAGTCTATTTCCAAATTCGTTATGTCCTTTGTCTGGGTTTACCCGGGCTGGAAGTTCTGTGTCAGAGTCATAAACAATTACTGAGTCAATTTGATTTGTTAGAGAATGATGGAGTGTATCCTTACTTATGAAGTCGTCTTTTTGTTGGGTTCGGCTGTTGAAATCGCCAAGGAGATAGACTTTACCATATTCCATATAGAACGCAGTTTGGTTTTCTAATTCGTAGAAAAGATCAAAATCATAGAATTTGTAGTAGGTAGAGTACTGTGGTGGTAGATAAACCAAAGCACAGAATATGTCAGTACCGGTAGATGTTATAGCTCTGTCAAACTTCAGCCATATAATAGTATCATAATATACTTCACTCACTTTAACATAAGCAGATATAGAGTCCTTAATCAAAACAATTGCACCTCCTCCCTGCCTAGATTTGGACTTTCTTCTGGGTACAATATATGAGGAAAATCCTGGAATATCAAGCTCATAGGAGTTTTCGATCCAACATTCACATAAGTATACGATATCATAGCTGAGGAGAAAATTTTGAAGTGCTAAATCTGTCCATTTGGTCTGGAATCCTCCATTGATGTTCCATGAAATGATTTTCAGATTTTTTAGGAGCACATTCTCCGTGATATCCTACCTAACTGGACGCGATCCTGCCTCAGTGTATAATTTACCTTCAATGTAGAGTTTGTCACGAACAAAGGAAACCTTTCTGTTTTCACTTTTTGCCTTTTTAAATACTGGTAACAATGTTCTTCTTCTCTCCTGTATTTCTTTGGGGAACTGTTCAGCTATCGAGAACCCAGTATTTTTCAACATTCTGCTATTCTTTCTCACCGTTTCTCGCTGGGGGAAAACTCTAAATTTCACAACAATTGGTCTATTCTTCCCTTGAGTTTGTTTACCGATCCTGTGTGCCCTGTCGATTTCTAATGTTTCTGTAACTTGTAACTTCTCTGCACAAAACTGCTGAATAGTTTCTGTACAATTTTCACCTTCACCCTTTTCAGCTATATTAAAGAAAAGCAAATTGTCTTTCATAGATCTACACTGCATGTCTAATAAGTCTTCAGTTAGTTTTTTGTTAACTTTGCTTGTTTCTTCCATTTGCTTCTTCATGTCTTTAATATCTCTATCAAACTGCGTTAGGTGTTTTTCTGTGGTTTGTTTATTTTCCTCCCAGATGTTACTCAGAAACTGTTGGCTACTTTCTACTTTGTCCAATCTGTCACCAAAGCCCTTGATTTCGCTTTTTAGTTCACTGACAGTGTGTTCTATTATGTCCAATTTCTGTAACCTTTTAGCTATATCATCCATTCTACTCATCATGGTTTGAGCCCACGGTGGTGCCTCGTTAGATGGGGGCATGGTCTGGCCGTGATGGGGGTTATATTGGTGAGATGGACTAACCTGAGGGTACTGGGTCTGACCGCCGGGGTATTGGTAGTTCTGTGGGTACATCGGGGTTGGGGTTTGTGGTAGCATGTTATGATAAGATGGTGGGGGAGGTAATGTATTGTCACGATGATACATGGCGTTTGACATGGGGTCCGGAGTTTGACTATGCATCATACCTTCGTCCGCCATATTTGTTTGTGTTGGTACGCTGGGCTCAGGGCTGATGCCTTTCTTCACTTTTGTTTTCTTCTTTTTTCGTGGGGGTTTCACGCCTGGCTCGTCGTTCATAGTGTTTACAACACCTATGGAGCATGTTGTTCAGTTTCTGAACACATGTGAAGTGGAAGTGGAATGCATTTACAGAGGGTTGAAGTGATTTGATTATAGTGCCATTAATTGAGGAAAATCAAATTTA
>OV121083.1:37838162-37863162 GCA_921293015.1 Phorcus lineatus
CACTACTCCCAGAAATAAAAACAGCTTATCACAGTGGGCGGGGTAGTGGCCACTAACAACAAGGATAAGTAAAAGAAGAAGACTAGTTCACGAGAGGGGATAGAGAGACAAGACAAGAACATAAGATAGAATGTGTACAAAGAGATTTACAACTTTAAATTTGAAATATACATGTAAAATGTTTGAAGGAAAACGATTTTACCTTTATAATTGTTAAGAAATGATTGAGTTATGCAAATATATGTACATTGTTGAATTTTTACCAGTGTCGCAGCACTGTAATTAAGCTATACAGTGTTTAGTTCTGTACATAAAATGCTACAAAAATATACATACTTTACAATGTTGACAAGCGTTCACACACTCATTCACACATTAAGTAATATAAACATAATTGTTATTAACATTGAAAAAAGTAATGATTACAGATATACTATGCAATGCTATAGCTGATGGTACAAATAATACAATGAACAATGGGTATTATTTAGATATAAAATACAAGCTTGTTAGTGAATGCATCAATGTGACAGAAGATATTGCAAGAAAGCCAGTACAGTGAAAAATCAGAGGAGGACAGACGGAAATAGTCGACCATAATACGTGTTTTAAGGAGGGAAAGGAAACGTAAGACAATATCATTCCCAGTTAACCGTTTGTGTTCAAATCTGTTCAAATTTCGTATAAGCCAAATACAATGTTTACCAAGAGAAAGCAAATATACACAAACGGACTTTACTTTAGAATTTGGAAGGTGAGGAATAAGTCCAAAACGGACAACCTCGTTACACTTTTTGATCAAGCCACAAGAGAGTGTTTTAAGCCACTGAAAGATGATATTCCACAAGACATTCACACAAGGGCAGTAGATAAAGAGATGATCAGAAGATTCTACTGCTGACAGACAGAGTACACAGTCAGGGGAAGGAGCCCTATGAGTAGTGTAGAGGCGATAGCCGAGGATAAGAGAGTTGTGAATAAGACGAAAATTAACTGATTTTAAAAGTGGATCCACAAATGAATTATGCAAATTAAGCCAAACTTCTCGAAAGTCGATTTGTGGATAGATTCGCTGAAGGCGATTTTCAGTGACATTTTTCAAAAGACAAAGGTAGAAATCTTTGGAAGTAAAATTTAGAATGTTTACCAACGGATCTGAAGATAAAGACTGGAAAAGTTTTAAAGCCGAAATGCATTGTTGGTAAAACAAAGGCATAGTATCAGAATGAGGAATGAGTAGAGAGGTGAAAGATGGATTGAAAGCACGAAGAGATAAACCTATCCAATATTTTGCAAAATGTGTCCATTTGGCTGACTTATCTTTTAAGAGAGACTGAATATGGGCCAAATAAAAGGAATAAAGTTTCGATTGGATGTGTAAAGCACCCAGTCCCCCGTCCAAAATGGGTTGGTACAAAATGGAACGTTTCATTGGTTCAGCCTTGGACTTCCAAATAAATCGAAAAACTTCTCTTTGAAAGAGGGTTATGTAGTGATTTGAAACTGGTGATACTGCACCACGGTACCACAGTTTAGATAAGGCCATAACATTGCACACAGTAGTTCTGCCAAAAATAGATATGGAACGTCCCCTATGGTAATTTAGAACCTTTCTGAATTTAGATAGAATTGGGTAGAACTGATCGTCCGAAGTGACCTCTTGACCTGTGATAATTCCAACAATTTTAGACTGCTCGATCCAAGAAATGCCAAAGGGGTGGTCAGACCTGGATTTCCATTTACCAATAAAAATTCCTTTAGATTTAGACTTATTCAATTTGGAGCCAGACGCCCTGCCAAATTCAGAGTATGTGTTTAGCAAATAGTAAATAGAAGCGTCTGTTGTGCAGAAACCTAGACCATCATCAGCAAAGGCAGATACTTTAGCTGAATCATTTGAGCCTGGCAACTGAACACCTTTTATATCAGAATTTTGACGAATTTTATGTAAAAGAGGCTCTAGTGATAATACATACAGAGCTGGGGATAACCCACAACCCTGCCGAACTGACCTCTTTACCGGAAAGGGCCGAGAAATGTGCTGATTGACAATTACTGCACTAGAAATGTCCGTGTAAAGAATTTTGACCCACTTTTTGAAATTTGGACCAAAGCCAAAAGCGTCCAGTACTTTAAACAAATAATCGTGGGAGACTCTATCAAAAGCCTTTTCCTGATCTAAACTGATAAAAGCACAAGGGAGGTTTTTTTGCTCCACATAGTCAAGCACATTACGCATTAAATGACAATTGTCCTGAATGGACCTACCAGGTACTGCACAGGTTTGGTCTAAGTGTACTATATCCCCAATTACATTGCCTAAACGTGTGCACATTAATTTGGATATAATTTTGACATCAACATTTAATAAAGAGATGGGACGCCAATTTTTAACATTAGAAGCATTAAGGGGGTCCTTACAAAGAAGAGTGATATAAGAAGTCTTAGAGGACACAGGAAGAGATTCCTGCTGAAAACACAGATTAACAACACGATGAATGACATCACCAAGAAAAGGGAAGGAAGCAACATAAAATTCCTTTGTTAGCCCATCTGGACCTGGAGACTTGTTGTTCTCCATTGCCTTAAGGGCCCCTAAGATTTCATCTTTTGTAATTTCACCTTCCAGAGTGGCCGAAATGTCCAAATCAAGAGTAGGTAAATCCGCAAGGAAGTGTTCACAAGTTTCTTCATCAATGGGCTCTGCACTTAATAATTTGGAATAAAAATTTCGAAAAACGCCCATGATTCCAGGAGAGGTATTAAAAGAATTGCCAAATTGATCGTCAATAGTTGAAATAGATTTGCTTTGTCCTCTCCTTGCTTCCTTGCACAAAAAATAACTGGAAGGTTTTTCGCCGAGTTCAAGGTCTTTAGCTTTACATCTTAATAAATTCCCTTGAAACTCTAAATTTTCAAAATCTTGTAACTGTTTCTTTACTTCCGAAATTTGGCCAGTATAAAGTCCAGGATTTAAAGATTCTGCACGGCATAGTTTCCTGTATTTAGACTCTAAATCTTTACGTTGGGATACTTGGGAATCTTTTTGTAATTTGGAAAGAAGTTTCAAATAATTTTGAATTTTAGTTTTGAAAGTATCCCACCATTCCAAAGTAATTGTTTCTAAAGAGGGAATATTAGTTTGGCAAAAGCCTGAGAAAAACTTATTAAAATCGCAATCAAAAATGCTATTGTTACATTTCCAATAGCTGGGACCAAAGTCTATGCCTTGTAAATCTCTGAGCTTAACAAACACATAATCATGGTCAGAAAAGGAGCAGGGTGAGATACCTGAAGCAGTCACAGATTCGACCAAGGAAGATGAGATATAGAAGCGATCAAGTCGACAGCCAACACCAAGAGAGTTTCTCCAAGTCACCGCCACCGAGTCTGGAAACATAGAACGATAAATGTCAGTAAGGTGAAAATCAGAAACCCAGCTGTTTATAATATCCGCCCCAACTTGATTTTGACCTAGATTCCCTCCTACTTTATCTAACTTTAAATCAGTAACACAATTAAAGTCCCCGCCAAATATCAGTGATCTATTAGTAACTAAGTAGTGAGCGATGGATTTGAGAAAGGTACCCCTTTCAGAGGGGTTATTTGGGGCGTATATATTAATAAACCTAGCCTTAACACCATTAAAAATTAAATCTATAATTACATATCTACCATCGCAGTCGAAATGAAAATGTTCCACTGAGTAATTTTGCCTATCAGAAATAACAATACCCGCCCCTCTACTTGTATTAGTGCCAAAAGACCAGAAAGCTTTACCCTTAAATTTTGACTCATAATACTTAGCAGAAGAAATATTACAAACATGGGTTTCTTGAAGGAATAAAATATCAATACATTCAGAATGAAACTTATGAGATAAAAATCTAATCTTTGAAGGGGAGGATAACAAGCCATTACAGTTAATTGATAAGAAATTATACATTATTATTTAGATTGAGGTAAATAGCAGAATCATTCACGTCATTAAGGAAAACATTCATGTTATAGGCAAACACACAAGCAACATTCATGTCAACAGGGATATATAAATTAATATCTAAAACCAGAATTATGAAATGCATATGAAAAGTTGAATTACAATTTGTATATACAATTACAAAAAGGAAGTCACAGTCCCCCGTGGAGACTTGCCAGGCGTCTAGCACAGACAAGCAGTGATCTAGCTCATAGTCCATGGGCATTGCGTGGGTCGTTAGGAGTGTTTTAAAGGAATATTATAGTGCAGTCAGGTTTTACCGGATCTGGCAGGGTTGTAAACAGGGGGGAGGTTACCTACAGACCTGGAGCGAGATCTGCTCTCTCTGGATAATGTATTAGGAGAGGCATGTGATGATCTTCTAGCCTTGTGAACAGGTCCTGTGGCTAATGTAGCTGCGGCTGAGACGTCTGAGGGAAGACAACCCCGCTTCTCCCCTTTAAGTTCTTCCCCCCCACTAGTGTTTGCTTTCTTTTCTTTCCTTCGCCTCTTGTTTGTTACAGGTTCAAACTTACCCTCTCCAGGAGTAACAACCATGTCCTCTGGTGTTGTGAGCACAGGGGAATCTGACTCAGGTTCGGGGTCAGCCTCAGGATTTGGCTCGAGGACAGGCTCGGGGAGAGACTCGGGGACAGGCTCGGGGCCAACCTCGGGGTCAGGTTCAGGCTCAGACTCGTGGTTAGCCTCGGGGTCGGGGGTTTCGGTAGGGTCTGGTATACCAGCTAACACGTGATCAGTTCCACTTAAATCACCTTCCATCTCCTCCTCGTCCCCCCTAACACTGCTATTATCTTCCCTTTCCTGGTTCTTACGTTCTAACCATGCATTTCTGGCTGCCCAGGTCCGAGGACAGTCAACCCTGAGGTGTCCAACAGTGTGACACCTCAAGCAGACTGGAAGACGGCCAGGGGCTGTTATCAACATTCTTTCCCCTCTAAAACGAGCAATATGAGGAATGTCGTCTTTACCCCTCTCATTTATTTCCACAGTTACCTTCCTCACTCCCGTCTTTTTAATGTCACCATCCATATCTTCTTCAGCAAACTGGCAGTCCAAGACTGTACCATATCTGCTGAAGAAAGCTCTCACAAAACTGTGTCTCACATCTCTGTCCAACCAGTGAATTCTAAAAGTTAGTACCTGTTTTTCATAATGGCTAATCATTAGCTTGACATCCTCCTTTTCTATAATCCCAGTTTGGAGAAATAAATCACAATGTTCCCTTTTACAAAAAGTGATGAAAAATATGCCGGCATGTTCTTTCCTCCAAATAGTGTCGACAAATTTCATTTGGAAATTTGGTAAAGTCTTGATTACCTTAACAAGGTGATCCCTTGATAATCCCTTCTTCGAGCTGGCGATCTTCACTGTTCTGGCAGAAGTGTCAGGGTCGTAATACTCCTGAGGGATCGGACCAAAGTCGACTGCCGCGGTGTAAGCCATGCTGGAGTGGGGGGAGACCGAAGTCACACCTGATAAATCAAGATGCCCGCCCGTAGAACTGTAAAATGAAACAAAGTGGATTAGTAATTCTCTCGAAGCAGAAACACAGTAACGGCTATGGTACCGCCACTGCGCAAAGCTAGTTTGTGATGGTACCTAAATGCTGTATGATTCGAAGTGGAATGCATTTACAGAGGGTTGAAGTGATTTGATTATAGTGCCATTAATTGAGGAAAATCAAATTAATCAGGCTTATCAAAACATTGTCGACAGGATAAGGGGAAAGATGATTATTCTGTTAACAATGTGATGAATACTTGTCTATCAGCTGCTGCCTAAGTGATATGAAGGGAGATGTTTATTTGCAAAATAATGAAGGAAACAAGGCTGAAAATGTATGTTAACGTACTTTATACGTTGCAAGAAACGGTGTTAGTAAAATGATAATTATAAAATAGATATGAACAGTCTGTCATGAACGTTTATTCTTTGATGTTAACAATAAGTTGTTTACTTATATCAAATTATTCAGAAATTTTCACAGATAAGTGTATATAATTCTGTTATTCTGTATATAAATATAATTCTGCATTTAATTTCTGGGGAAAAATATGGAACGCTTCACGAATTTGCGTGTCATCCTTGCGCAGGGGCCATGCTAATCTTCTCTGTATCGTTCCAATTTTAGTATATGTACTGCGTTAGCAATACACTATAGCTTGACAACACGTGTCTTAAATAGGGGTCTCTCTCAATGATATTTTTAAGGGGGTGTTTTGAGAGTGATAAGTAGAATATAAAAATTGATCAACTTGTACCATCACTTAAATGTGTAATGCAGTAGAAAGAGCTCGGTTTCATTCACTTTATGAAATTTAGGTATGGGAGTAACTCATATGGAATTACGATAATGGCTGCATTTTGCTTAGAAAATAGAAAGAACGGAAAAGGAAACGTACACCCGGCGTCATGCTTTGTCAGGTGCGCGAGCATCTCATACAAACGTTTGCAGTACGTCGCCAACTGTGGCTGCCAAGAGAGGATAACTCCATTCGCCCTATTAGTTGGCGGGAGCACGAGTTTATTTAAGTGTGTATGTTCCAGGTACATTATCGCCATTTTCCCTCATTGAATAAATGTTCATGGTGTCTTAATTGTTTCGGAAATGAGTTGATTAGGATGGAACCGCCCTTGTGCACAAGGAAAGCAAATGGTTGATGAATGGGGATTTTCATCAGGAAAAGTGATGTACCTCTTAACAATTTAGTCTGTTTTTTAGTTTGGTATATGAGGCCCCCGTAGGAGCTAACAAAAATTGCGCATGCCGCCCAATGAAGGGCGTCAGCGCGGGGTATTGGGATTAGTTTTCAACTAGCAATAACCACGCCTCGGATATACCATTTCTAATAATTTATTGACAAAAAGTGATATGTACAATTATGGACAGGTACTGACCACTACTCCCAGAAATAAAAACAGCTTATCACAGTGGGCGGGGTAGTGGCCACTAACAACAAGGATAAGTAAAAGAAGAAGACTAGTTCACGAGAGGGGATAGAGAGACAAGACAAGAACATAAGATAGAATGTGTACAAAGAGATTTACAACTTTAAATTTGAAATATACATGTAAAATGTTTGAAGGAAAACGATTTTACCTTTATAATTGTTAAGAAATGATTGAGTTATGCAAATATATGTACATTGTTGAATTTTTACCAGTGTCGCAGCACTGTAATTAAGCTATACAGTGTTTAGTTCTGTACATAAAATGCTACAAAAATATACATACTTTACAATGTTGACAAGCGTTCACACACTCATTCACACATTAAGTAATATAAACATAATTGTTATTAACATTGAAAAAAGTAATGATTACAGATATACTATGCAATGCTATAGCTGATGGTACAAATAATACAATGAACAATGGGTATTATTTAGATATAAAATACAAGCTTGTTAGTGAATGCATCAATGTGACAGAAGATATTGCAAGAAAGCCAGTACAGTGAAAAATCAGAGGAGGACAGACGGAAATAGTCGACCATAATACGTGTTTTAAGGAGGGAAAGGAAACGTAAGACAATATCATTCCCAGTTAACCGTTTGTGTTCAAATCTGTTCAAATTTCGTATAAGCCAAATACAATGTTTACCAAGAGAAAGCAAATATACACAAACGGACTTTACTTTAGAATTTGGAAGGTGAGGAATAAGTCCAAAACGGACAACCTCGTTACACTTTTTGATCAAGCCACAAGAGAGTGTTTTAAGCCACTGAAAGATGATATTCCACAAGACATTCACACAAGGGCAGTAGATAAAGAGATGATCAGAAGATTCTACTGCTGACAGACAGAGTACACAGTCAGGGGAAGGAGCCCTATGAGTAGTGTAGAGGCGATAGCCGAGGATAAGAGAGTTGTGAATAAGACGAAAATTAACTGATTTTAAAAGTGGATCCACAAATGAATTATGCAAATTAAGCCAAACTTCTCGAAAGTCGATTTGTGGATAGATTCGCTGAAGGCGATTTTCAGTGACATTTTTCAAAAGACAAAGGTAGAAATCTTTGGAAGTAAAATTTAGAATGTTTACCAACGGATCTGAAGATAAAGACTGGAAAAGTTTTAAAGCCGAAATGCATTGTTGGTAAAACAAAGGCATAGTATCAGAATGAGGAATGAGTAGAGAGGTGAAAGATGGATTGAAAGCACGAAGAGATAAACCTATCCAATATTTTGCAAAATGTGTCCATTTGGCTGACTTATCTTTTAAGAGAGACTGAATATGGGCCAAATAAAAGGAATAAAGTTTCGATTGGATGTGTAAAGCACCCAGTCCCCCGTCCAAAATGGGTTGGTACAAAATGGAACGTTTCATTGGTTCAGCCTTGGACTTCCAAATAAATCGAAAAACTTCTCTTTGAAAGAGGGTTATGTAGTGATTTGAAACTGGTGATACTGCACCACGGTACCACAGTTTAGATAAGGCCATAACATTGCACACAGTAGTTCTGCCAAAAATAGATATGGAACGTCCCCTATGGTAATTTAGAACCTTTCTGAATTTAGATAGAATTGGGTAGAACTGATCGTCCGAAGTGACCTCTTGACCTGTGATAATTCCAACAATTTTAGACTGCTCGATCCAAGAAATGCCAAAGGGGTGGTCAGACCTGGATTTCCATTTACCAATAAAAATTCCTTTAGATTTAGACTTATTCAATTTGGAGCCAGACGCCCTGCCAAATTCAGAGTATGTGTTTAGCAAATAGTAAATAGAAGCGTCTGTTGTGCAGAAACCTAGACCATCATCAGCAAAGGCAGATACTTTAGCTGAATCATTTGAGCCTGGCAACTGAACACCTTTTATATCAGAATTTTGACGAATTTTATGTAAAAGAGGCTCTAGTGATAATACATACAGAGCTGGGGATAACCCACAACCCTGCCGAACTGACCTCGTTACCGGAAAGGGCCGAGAAATGTGCTGATTGACAATTACTGCACTAGAAATGTCCGAGTAAAGAATTTTGACCCACTTTTTGAAATTTGGACCAAAGCCAAAAGCGTCCAGTACTTTAAACAAATAATCGTGGGAGACTCTATCAAAAGCCTTTTCCTGATCTAAACTGATAAAAGCACAAAGGAGGTTTTTTTGCTCCACATAGTCAAGCACATTACGCATTAAATGACAATTGTCCTGAATGGACCTACCAGGTACTGCACAGGTTTGGTCTAAGTGTACTATATCCCCAATTACATTGCCTAAACGTGTGCACATTAATTTGGATATAATTTTGACATCAACATTTAATAAAGAGATGGGACGCCAATTTTTAACATTAGAAGCATTAAGGGGGTCCTTACAAAGAAGAGTGATATAAGAAGTCTTAGAGGACACAGGAAGAGATTCCTGCTGAAAACACAGATTCACAACACGATGAATGACATCACCAAGAAAAGGGAAGGAAGCAACATAAAATTCCTTTGTTAGCCCATCTGGACCTGGAGACTTGTTGTTCTCCATTGCCTTAAGGGCCCCTAAGATTTCATCTTTTGTAATTTCACCTTCCAGAGTGGCCGAAATGTCCAAATCAAGAGTAGGTAAATCCGCAAGGAAGTGTTCACAAGTTTCTTCATCAATGGGCTCTGCACTTAATAATTTGGAATAAAAATTTCGAAAAACGCCCATGATTCCAGGAGAGGTATTAAAAGTATTGCCAAATTGATCATCAATAGTCGAAATAGATTTGTTTTGTCCTCTCCTTGCTTCCTTGCACAAAAAATAACTGGAAGGTTTTTCGCCGAGTTCAAGGTCTTTAGCTTTACATCTTAATAAATTCCCTTGAAACTCTAAATTTTCAAAATCTTGTAACTGTTTCTTTACTTCCGAAATTTGGCCAGTATAAAGTCCAGGATTTAAAGATTCTGCACGGCATAGTTTCCTGTATTTAGACTCTAGGTCTTTACGTTGGGATACTTGGGAATCTTTTTGTAATTTGGAAAGAAGTTTCAAATAATTTTGAATTTTAGTTTTGAAAGTATCCCACCATTCCAAAGTAATTGTTTCTAAAGAGGGAATATTAGTTTGGCAAAAGCCTGAGAAAAACTTATTAAAATCGCAATCAAAAATGCTATTGTTACATTTCCAATAGCTGGGACCAAAGTCTATGCCTTGTAAATCTCTGAGCTTAACAAACACATAATCATGGTCAGAAAAGGAGCAGGGTGAGATACCTGAAGCAGTCACAGATTCGACCAAGGAAGATGAGATATAGAAGCGATCAAGTCGACAGCCAACACCAAGAGAGTTTCTCCAAGTCACCGCCACCGAGTCTGGAAACATAGAACGATAAATGTCAGTAAGGTGAAAATCAGAAACCCAGCTGTTTATAATATCCGCCCCAACTTGATTTTGACCTAGATTCCCTCCTACTTTATCTAACTTTAAATCAGTAACACAATTAAAGTCCCCGCCAAATATCAGTGATCTATTAGTAACTAAGTAGTGAGCGATGGATTTGAGAAAGGTACCCCTTTCAGAGGGGTTATTTGGGGCGTATATATTAATAAACCTAGCCTTAACACCATTAAAAATTAAATCTATAATTACATATCTACCATCGCAGTCGAAATGAAAATGTTCCACTGAGTAATTTTGCCTATCAGAAATAACAATACCCGCCCCTCTACTTGTATTAGTGCCAAAAGACCAGAAAGCTTTACCCTTAAATTTTGACTCATAATACTTAGCAGAAGAAATATTACAAACATGGGTTTCTTGAAGGAATAAAATATCAATACATTCAGAATGAAACTTATGAGATAAAAATCTAATCTTTGAAGGGGAGGATAACAAGCCATTACAGTTAATTGATAAGAAATTATACATTATTATTTAGATTGAGGTAAATAGCAGAATCATTCACGTCATTAAGGAAAACATTCATGTTATAGGCAAACACACAAGCAACATTCATGTCAACAGGGATATATAAATTAATATCTAAAACCAGAATTATGAAATGCATATGAAAAGTTGAATTACAATTTGTATATACAATTACAAAAAGGAAGTCACAGTCCCCCGTGGAGACTTGCCAGGCGTCTAGCACAGACAAGCAGTGATCTAGCTCATAGTCCATGGGCATTGCGTGGGTCGTTAGGAGTGTTTTAAAGGAATATTATAGTGCAGTCAGGTTTTACCGGATCTGGCAGGGTTGTAAACAGGGGGGAGGTTACCTACAGACCTGGAGCGAGATCTGCTCTCTCTGGATAATGTATTAGGAGAGGCATGTGATGATCTTCTAGCCTTGTGAACAGGTCCTGTGGCTAATGTAGCTGCGGCTGAGACGTCTGAGGGAAGACAACCCCGCTTCTCCCCTTTAAGTTCTTCCCCCCCACTAGTGTTTGCTTTCTTTTCTTTCCTTCGCCTCTTGTTTGTTACAGGTTCAAACTTACCCTCTCCAGGAGTAACAACCATGTCCTCTGGTGTTGTGAGCACAGGGGAATCTGACTCAGGTTCGGGGTCAGCCTCAGGATTTGGCTCGAGGACAGGCTCGGGGAGAGACTCGGGGACAGGCTCGGGGCCAACCTCGGGGTCAGGTTCAGGCTCAGACTCGTGGTTAGCCTCGGGGTCGGGTGTTTCGGTAGGGTCTGGTATACCAGCTAACACGTGATCAGTTCCACTTAAATCACCTTCCATCTCCTCCTCGTCCCCCCTAACACTGCTATTATCTTCCCTTTCCTGGTTCTTACGTTCTAACCATGCATTTCTGGCTGCCCAGGTCCGAGGACAGTCAACCCTGAGGTGTCCAACAGTGTGACACCTCAAGCAGACTGGAAGACGGCCAGGGGCTGTTATCAACATTCTTTCCCCTCTAAAACGAGCAATATGAGGAATGTCGTCTTTACCCCTCTCATTTATTTCCACAGTTACCTTCCTCACTCCCGTCTTTTTAATGTCACCATCCATATCTTCTTCAGCAAACTGGCAGTCCAAGACTGTACCATATCTGCTGAAGAAAGCTCTCACAAAACTGTGTCTCACATCTCTGTCCAACCAGTGAATTCTAAAAGTTAGTACCTGTTTTTCATAATGGCTAATCATTAGCTTGACATCCTCCTTTTCTATAATCCCAGTTTGGAGAAATAAATCACAATGTTCCCTTTTACAAAAAGTGATGAAAAATATGCCGGCATGTTCTTTCCTCCAAATAGTGTCGACAAATTTCATTTGGAAATTTGGTAAAGTCTTGATTACCTTAACAAGGTGATCCCTTGATAATCCCTTCTTCGAGCTGGCGATCTTCACTGTTCTGACAGAAGTGTCAGGGTCGTAATACTCCTGAGGGATCGGACCAAAGTCGACTGCCGCGGTGTAAGCCATGCTGGAGTGGGGGGAGACCGAAGTCACACCTGATAAATCAAGATGCCCGCCCGTAGAACTGTAAAATGAAACAAAGTGGATTAGTAATTCTCTCGAAGCAGAAACACAGTAACGGCTATGGTACCGCCACTGCGCAAAGCTAGTTTGCCATTTTCCCTCATTGAATAAATGTTCATGGTGTCTTAATTGTTTCGGAAATGAGTTGATTAGGATGGAACCGCCCTTGTGCACAAGGAAAGCAAATGGTTGATGAATGGGGATTTTCATCAGGAAAAGTGATGTACCTCTTAACAATTTAGTCTGTTTTTTAGTTTGGTTTATGAGGCCCCCGTAGGAGCTAACAAAAATTGCGCATGCCGCCCAATGAAGGGCGTCAGCGCGGGGTATTGGGATTAGTTTTCAACTAGCAATAACCACGCCTCGGATATACCTCATTGGCTATGGTACCGCCACTGCGCAAAGCTAGTTTGTGATGGTACCTAAATGCTGTATGATTCGAAGTGGAATGCATTTACAGAGGGTTGAAGTGATTTGATTATAGTGCCATTAATTGAGGAAAATCAAATTAATCAGGCTTATCAAAACATTGTCGACAGGATAAGGGGAAAGATGATTATTCTGTTAACAATGTGATGAATACTTATCTATCAGCTGCTGCCTAAGTGATATGAAGGGAGATGTTTATTTGCAAAATAATGAAGGAAACAAGGCTGAAAATGTATGTTAACGTACTTTATACGTTGCAAGAAACGGTGTTAGTAAAATGATAATTATAAAATAGATATGAACAGTCTGTCATGAACGTTTATTCTTTGATGTTAACAATAAGTTGTTTACTTATATCAAATTATTCAGAAATTTTCACAGATAAGTGTATATAATTCTGTTATTCTGTATATAAATATAATTCTGCATTTAATTTCTGGGGAAAAATATGGAACGCTTCACGAATTTGCGTGTCATCCTTGCGCAGGGGCCATGCTAATCTTCTCTGTATCGTTCCAATTTTAGTATATGTACTGCGTTAGCAATACACTATAGCTTGACAACACGTGTCTTAAATAGGGATCTCTCTCAATGATATTTTTAAGGGGGTGTTTTGAGAGTGATAAGTAGAATATAAAAATTGATCAACTTGTACCATCACTTAAATGTGTAATGCAGTAGAAAGAGCTCGGTTTCATTCACTTTATGAAATTTAGGTATGGGAGTAACTCATATGGAATTACGATAATGGCTGCATTTTGCTTAGAAAATAGAAAGAACGGAAAAGGAAACGTACACCCGGCGTCATGCTTTGTCAGGTGCGCGAGCATCTCATACAAACGTTTGCAGTACGTCGCCAACTGTGGCTGCCAAGAGAGGATAACTCCATTCGCCCTATTAGTTGGCGGGAGCACGAGTTTATTTAAGTGTGTATGTTCCAGGTACATTATCGCCATTTTCCCTCATTGAATAAATGTTCATGGTGTCTTAATTGTTTCGGAAATGAGTTGATTAGGATGGAACCGCCCTTGTGCACAAGGAAAGCAAATGGTTGATGAATGGGGATTTTCATCAGGAAAAGTGATGTACCTCTTAACAATTTAGTCTGTTTTTTAGTTTGGTTTATGAGGCCCCCGTAGGAGCTAACAAAAATTGCGCATGCCGCCCAATGAAGGGCGTCAGCGCGGGGTATTGGGATTAGTTTTCAACTAGCAATAACCACGCCTCGGATATACCATTTCTAATAATTTATTGACAAAAAGTGATATGTACAATTATGGACAGGTACTGACCACTACTCCCAGAAATAAAAACAGCTTATCACAGTGGGCGGGGTAGTGGCCACTAACAACAAGGATAATTAAAAGAAGAAGACTAGTTCACGAGAGGGGATAGAGAGACAAGACAAGAACATAAGATAGAATGTGTACAAAGAGATTTACAACTTTAAATTTGAAATATACATGTAAACATGTTTTAAGGAAAACGATTTTACCTTTATAATTGTTAAGAAATGATTGAGTTATGCAAATATATGTACATTGTTGAATTTTTACCAGTGTCGCAGCACTGTAATTAAGCTATGCAGTGTTTAATTTTGTACATAAAATGATACAGAAATATATATACTTTACAATGTTGACAGGCGTTCACACACACATTCACACATTAAGTAATATAAACATAATTGTTATTACAATTGAAAAAAAATAATAATTACAGATATACTATGTAATGATGTAGCTTAGGGTACACATAATACAATGAAAAATGGGTATTATTTATATATAAAATACAAGCTTGTTAGTGAATGCATCAATGTGACAGAAGATATTGCAAGAAAGCCAGTACAGTGAAAAATCAGAGGAGGACAGACGGAAATAGTCGACCATAATACGTGTTTTAAGGAGGGAAAGGAAACGTAAGACAATATCATTCCCAGTTAACCGTTTGTGTTCAAATCTGTTCAAATTTCGTATAAGCCAAATACAATGTTTACCAAGAGAAAGCAAATATACACAAACGGACTTTACTTTAGAATTTGGAAGGTGAGGAATAAGTCCAAAACGGACAACCTCGTTACACTTTTTGATCAAGCCACAAGAGAGTGTTTTAAGCCACTGAAAGATGATATTCCACAAGACATTCACACAAGGGCAGTAGATAAAGAGATGATCAGAAGATTCTACTGCTGACAGACAGAGTACACAGTCAGGGGAAGGAGCCCTATGAGAAGTGTAAAGGCGATAGCCGAGGATCAGAGAGTTGTGAATGAGACGAAAATTAACTGATTTTAAAAGTGGATCCACAAATGAATTATGCAAATTAAGCCAAACTTCTCGAAAGTTGATTTGTGGATAGATTCGCTGAAGGCGATTTTCAGTGACATTTTTCAAAAGACAAAGGTAGAAATCTTTGGAAGTAAAATTTAGAATGTTTACCAACGGATCTGAAGATAAAGACTGGAAAAGTTTTAAAGCCGAAATGCATTGTTGGTAAAACAAAGGCATAGTATCAGAATGAGGAATGAGTAGAGAGGTGAAAGATGGATTGAAAGCACGAAGAGATAAACCTATCCAATATTTTGCAAAATGTGTCCATTTGGCTGACTTATCTTTTAAGAGAGACTGAATATGGGTCAAATAAAAGGAATAAAGTTTCGATTGGATGTGTAAAGCACCCAGTCCCCCGTCCAAAATGGGTTGGTACAAAATGGAACGTTTCATTGGTTCAGCCTTGGACTTCCAAATAAATCGAAAAACTTCTCTTTGAAAGAGGGTTATGTAGTGATTTGAAACTGGCGATACTGCACCACGGTACCACAGTTTAGATAAGGCCATAACATTGCACACAGTAGTTCTGCCAAAAATAGATATGGAACGTCCCCTATGGTAATTTAGAACCTTTCTGAATTTAGATAGAATTGGGTAGAACTGATCGTCCGAAGTGACCTCTTGACCTGTGATAATTCCAACAATTTTAGACTGCTCGATCCAAGAAATGCCAAAGGGGTGGTCAGACCTGGATTTCCATTTACCAATAAAAATTCCTTTAGATTTAGACTTATTCAATTTGGAGCCAGACGCCCTGCCAAATTCAGAGTATGTGTTTAGCAAATAGTAAATAGAAGCGTCTGTTGTGCAGAAACCTAGACCATCATCAGCAAAGGCAGATACTTTAGCTGAATCATTTGAGCCTGGCAACTGAACACCTTTTATATCAGAATTTTGACGAATTTTATGTAAAAGAGGCTCTAGTGATAATACATACAGAGCTGGGGATAACCCACAACCCTGCCGAACTGACCTCGTTACCGGAAAGGGCCGAGAAATGTGCTGATTGACAATTACTGCACTAGAAATGTCCGAGTAAAGAATTTTGACCCACTTTTTGAAATTTGGACCAAAGCCAAAAGCGTCCAGTACTTTAAACAAATAATCGTCGGAGACTCTATCAAAAGCCTTTTCCTGATCTAAACTGATAAAAGCACAAGGGAGGTTTTTTTGCTCCACATAGTCAAGCACATTACGCATTAAATGACAATTGTCCTGAATGGACCTACCAGGTACTGCACAGGTTTGGTCTAAGTGTACTATATCCCCAATTACATTGCCTAAACGTGTGCACATTAATTTGGATATAATTTTGACATCAACATTTAATAAAGAGATGGGACGCCAATTTTTAACATTAGAAGCATTAAGGGGGTCCTTACAAAGAAGAGTGATATAAGAAGTCTTAGAGGACACAGGAAGAGATTCCTGCTGAAAACACAGATTGACAACACGATGAATGACATCACCAAGAAAAGGGAAGGAAGCAACATAAAATTCCTTTGTTAGCCCATCTGGACCTGGAGACTTGTTGTTCTCCATTGCCTTAAGGGCCCCTAAGATTTCATCTTTTGTAATTTCACCTTCCAGAGTGGCCGAAATGTCCAAATCAAGAGTAGGTAAATCCGCAAGGAAGTGTTCACAAGTTTCTTCATCAATGGGCTCTGCACTTAATAATTTGGAATAAAAATTTCGAAAAACGCCCATGATTCCAGGAGAGGTATTAAAAGAATTGCCAAATTGATCGTCAATAGTTGAAATAGATTTGTTTTGTCCTCTCCTTGCTTCCTTGCACAAAAAATAACTGGAAGGTTTTTCGCCGAGTTCAAGGTCTTTAGCTTTACATCTTAATAAATTCCCTTGAAACTCTAAATTTTCAAAATCTTGTAACTGTTTCTTTACTTCCGAAATTTGGCCAGTATAAAGTCCAGGATTTAAAGATTCTGCACGGCATAGTTTCCTGTATTTAGACTCTAAATCTTTACGTTGGGATACTTGGGAATCTTTTTGTAATTTGGAAAGAAGTTTCAAATAATTTTGAATTTTAGTTTTGAAAGTATCCCACCATTCCAAAGTAATTGTTTCTAAAGAGGGAATATTAGTTTGGCAAAAGCCTGAGAAAAACTTATTAAAATCGCAATCAAAAATGCTATTGTTACATTTCCAATAGCTGGGACCAAAGTCTATGCCTTGTAAATCTCTGAGCTTAACAAACACATAATCATGGTCAGAAAAGGAGCAGGGTGAGATACCTGAAGCAGTCACAGATTCGACCAAGGAAGATGAGATATAGAAGCGATCAAGTCGACAGCCAACACCAAGAGAGTTTCTCCAAGTCACCGCCACCGAGTCTGGAAACATAGAACGATAAATGTCAGTAAGGTGAAAATCAGAAACCCAGCTGTTTATAATATCCGCCCCAACTTGATTTTGACCTAGATTCCCTCCTACTTTATCTAACTTTAAATCAGTAACACAATTAAAGTCCCCGCCAAATATCAGTGATCTATTAGTAACTAAGTAGTGAGCGATGGATTTGAGAAAGGTACCCCTTTCAGAGGGGTTATTTGGGGCGTATATATTAATAAACCTAGCCTTAACACCATTAAAAATTAAATCTATAATTACATATCTACCATCGCAGTCGAAATGAAAATGTTCCACTGAGTAATTTTGCCTATCAGAAATAACAATACCCGCCCCTCTACTTGTATTAGTGCCAAAAGACCAGAAAGCTTTACCCTTAAATTTTGACTCATAATACTTAGCAGAAGAAATATTACAAACATGGGTTTCTTGAAGGAATAAAATATCAATACATTCAGAATGAAACTTATGAGATAAAAATCTAATCTTTGAAGGGGAGGATAACAAGCCATTACAGTTAATTGATAAGAAATTATACATTATTATTTAGATTGAGGTAAATAGCAGAATCATTCACGTCATTAAGGAAAACATTCATGTTATAGGCAAACACACAAGCAACATTCATGTCAACAGGGATATATAAATTAATATCTAAAACCAGAATTATGAAATGCATATGAAAAGTTGAATTACAATTTGTATATACAATTACAAAAAGGAAGTCACAGTCCCCCGTGGAGACTTGCCAGGCGTCTAGCACAGACAAGCAGTGATCTAGCTCATAGTCCATGGGCATTGCGTGGGTCGTTAGGAGTGTTTTAAAGGAATATTATAGTGCAGTCAGGTTTTACCGGATCTGGCAGGGTTGTAAACAGGGGGGAGGTTACCTACAGACCTGGAGCGAGATCTGCTCTCTCTGGATAATGTATTAGGAGAGGCATGTGATGATCTTCTAGCCTTGTGAACAGGTCCTGTGGCTAATGTAGCTGCGGCTGAGACGTCTGAGGGAAGACAACCCCGCTTCTCCCCTTTAAGTTCTTCCCCCCCACTAGTGTTTGCTTTCTTTTCTTTCCTTCGCCTCTTGTTTGTTACAGGTTCAAACTTACCCTCTCCAGGAGTAACAACCATGTCCTCTGGTGTTGTGAGCACAGGGGAATCTGACTCAGGTTCGGGGTCAGCCTCAGGATTTGGCTCGAGGACAGGCTCGGGGAGAGACTCGGGGACAGGCTCGGGGCCAACCTCGGGGTCAGGTTCAGGCTCAGACTCGTGGTTAGCCTCGGGGTCGGGTGTTTCGGTAGGGTCTGGTATACCAGCTAACACGTGATCAGTTCCACTTAAATCACCTTCCATCTCCTCCTCGTCCCCCCTAACACTGCTATTATCTTCCCTTTCCTGGTTCTTACGTTCTAACCATGCATTTCTGGCTGCCCAGGTCCGAGGACAGTCAACCCTGAGGTGTCCAACAGTGTGACACCTCAAGCAGACTGGAAGACGGCCAGGGGCTGTTATCAACATTCTTTCCCCTCTAAAACGAGCAATATGAGGAATGTCGTCTTTACCCCTCTCATTTATTTCCACAGTTACCTTCCTCACTCCCGTCTTTTTAATGTCACCATCCATATCTTCTTCAGCAAACTGGCAGTCCAAGACTGTACCATATCTGCTGAAGAAAGCTCTCACAAAACTGTGTCTCACATCTCTGTCCAACCAGTGAATTCTAAAAGTTAGTACCTGTTTTTCATAATGGCTAATCATTAGCTTGACATCCTCCTTTTCTATAATCCCAGTTTGGAGAAATAAATCACAATGTTCCCTTTTACAAAAAGTGATGAAAAATATGCCGGCATGTTCTTTCCTCCAAATAGTGTCGACAAATTTCATTTGGAAATTTGGTAAAGTCTTGATTACCTTAACAAGGTGATCCCTTGATAATCCCTTCTTCGAGCTGGCGATCTTCACTGTTCTGGCAGAAGTGTCAGGGTCGTAATACTCCTGAGGGATCGGACCAAAGTCGACTGCCGCGGTGTAAGCCATGCTGGAGTGGGGGGGAGACCGAAGTCACACCTGATAAATCAAGATGCCCGCCCGTAGAACTGTAAAATGAAACAAAGTGGATTAGTAATTCTCTCGAAGCAGAAACACAGTAACGGCTATGGTACCGCCACTGCGCAAAGCTAGTTTGTGATGGTACCTAAATGCTGTATGATTCGAAGTGGAATGCATTTACAGAGGGTTGAAGTGATTTGATTATAGTGCCATTAATTGAGGAAAATCAAATTAATCAGGCTTATCAAAACATTGTCGACAGGATAAGGGGAAAGATGATTATTCTGTTAACAATGTGATGAATACTTATCTATCAGCTGCTGCCTAAGTGATATGAAGGGAGATGTTTATTTGCAAAATAATGAAGGAAACAAGGCTGAAAATGTATGTTAACGTACTTTATACGTTGCAAGAAACGGTGTTAGTAAAATGATAATTATAAAATAGATATGAACAGTCTGTCATGAACGTTTATTCTTTGATGTTAACAATAAGTTGTTTACTTATATCAAATTATTCAGAAATTTTCACAGATAAGTGTATATAATTCTGTTATTCTGTATATAAATATAATTCTGCATTTAATTTCTGGGGAAAAATATGGAACGCTTCACGAATTTGCGTGTCATCCTTGCGCAGCGGCCATGCTAATCTTCTCTGTATCGTTCCAATTTTAGTATATGTACTGCGTTAGCAATACACTATAGCTTGACAACACGTGTCTTAAATAGGGATCTCTCTCAATGATATTTTTAAGGGGGTGTTTTGAGAGTGATAAGTAGAATATAAAAATTGATCAACTTGTACCATCACTTAAATGTGTAATGCAGTAGAAAGAGCTCGGTTTCATTCACTTTATGAAATTTAGGTATGGGAGTAACTCATATGGAATTACGATAATGGCTGCATTTTGCTTAGAAAATAGAAAGAACGGAAAAGGAAACGTACACCCGGCGTCATGCTTTGTCAGGTGCGCGAGCATCTCATACAAACGTTTGCAGTACGTCGCCAACTGTGGCTGCCAAGAGAGGATAACTCCATTCGCCCTATTAGTTGGCGGGAGCACGAGTTTATTTAAGTGTGTATGTTCCAGGTACATTATCGCCATTTTCCCTCATTGAATAAATGTTCATGGTGTCTTAATTGTTTCGGAAATGAGTTGATTAGGATGGAACCGCCCTTGTGCACAAGGAAAGCAAATGGTTGATGAATGGGGATTTTCATCAGGAAAAGTGATGTACCTCTTAACAATTTAGTCTGTTTTTTAGTTTGGTTTATGAGGCCCCCGTAGGAGCTAACAAAAATTGCGCATGCCGCCCAATGAAGGGCGTCAGCGCGGGGTATTGGGATTAGTTTTCAACTAGCAATAACCACGCCTCGGATATACCATTTCTAATAATTTATTGACAAAAAGTGATATGTACAATTATGGACAGGTACTGACCACTACTCCCAGAAATAAAAACAGCTTATCACAGTGGGCGGGGTAGTGGCCACTAACAACAAGGATAAGTAAAAGAAGAAGACTAGTTCACGAGAGGGGATAGAGAGACAAGACAAGAACATAAGATAGAATATGTACAAAGAGATTTATAACTTTAAATTTGAAATATACATGTAAAATGTTTTAAGGAAAACGATTTTACCTTTATAATTGTTAAGAAATGATTGAGTTATGCAAATATATGTACATTGTTGAATTTTTACCAGTGTCGCAGCACTGTAATTAAGCTATACAGTGTTTAGTTCTGTACATAAAATGCTACAAAAATATACATACTTTACAATGTTGACAGGCGTTCACACACTCATTCACACATTAAGTAATACAAACATAATTGTTATTACAATTGAAAAAAATAATAATTACAGATATACTATGTAATGATGTAGCTTAGGGTACAAATAATACAATGACAAATGGGTATTATTTATATATAAAATGCAAGCTTGTTAGTGAATGCATCAATGTGACAGAAGATATTGCAAGAAAGCCAGTACAGTGAAAAATCAGAGGAGGACAGACGGAAATAGTCGACCATAATACGTGTTTTAAGGAGGGAAAGGAAACGTAAGACAATATCATTCCCAGTTAACCGTTTGTGTTCAAATCTGTTCAAATTTCGTATAAGCCAAATACAATGTTTAGCAAGAGAAAGCAAATATACACAAACGGACTTTACTTTAGAATTTGGAAGGTGAGGAATAAGTCCAAAACGGACAACCTCGTTACACTTTTTGATCAAGCCACAAGAGAGTGTTTTAAGCCACTGAAAGATGATATTCCACAAGACATTCACACAAGGGCAGTAGATAAAGAGATGATCAGAAGATTCTACTGCTGACAGACAGAGTACACAGTCAGGGGAAGGAGCCCTATGAGAAGTGTAAAGGCGATAGCCGAGGATCAGAGAGTTGTGAATGAGACGAAAATTAACTGATTTTAAAAGTGGATCCACAAATGAATTATGCAAATTAAGCCAAACTTCTCGAAAGTTGATTTGTGGATAGATTCGCTGAAGGCGATTTTCAGTGACATTTTTCAAAAGACAAAGGTAGAAATCTTTGGAAGTAAAATTTAGAATGTTTACCAACGGATCTGAAGATAAAGACTGGAAAAGTTTTAAAGCCGAAATGCATTGTTGGTAAAACAAAGGCATAGTATCAGAATGAGGAATGAGTAGAGAGGTGAAAGATGGATTGAAAGCACGAAGAGATAAACCTATCCAATATTTTGCAAAATGTGTCCATTTGGCTGACTTATCTTTTAAGAGAGACTGAATATGGGTCAAATAAAAGGAATAAAGTTTCGATTGGATGTGTAAAGCACCCAGTCCCCCGTCCAAAATGGGTTGGTACAAAATGGAACGTTTCATTGGTTCAGCCTTGGACTTCCAAATAAACCGAAAAACTTCTCTTTGAAAGAGGGTTATGTAGTGATTTGAAACTGGTGATACTGCACCACGGTACCACAGTTTAGATAAGGCCATAACATTGCACACAGTAGTTCTGCCAAAAATAGATATGGAACGTCCCCTATGGTAATTTAGAACCTTTCTGAATTTAGATAGAATTGGGTAGAACTGATCGTCCGAAGTGACCTCTTGACCTGTGATAATTCCAACAATTTTAGACTGCTCGATCCAAGAAATGCCAAAGGGGTGGTCAGACCTGGATTTCCATTTACCAATAAAAATTCCTTTAGATTTAGACTTATTCAATTTGGAGCCAGACGCCCTGCCAAATTCAGAGTATGTGTTTAGCAAATAGTAAATAGAAGCGTCTGTTGTGCAGAAACCTAGACCATCATCAGCAAAGGCAGATACTTTAGCTGAATCATTTGAGCCTGGCAACTGAACACCTTTTATATCAGAATTTTGACGAATTTTATGTAAAAGAGGCTCTAGTGATAATACATACAGAGCTGGGGATAACCCACAACCCTGCCGAACTGACCTCGTTACCGGAAAGGGCCGAGAAATGTGCTGATTGACAATTACTGCACTAGAAATGTCCGAATAAAGAATTTTGACCCACTTTTTGAAATTTGGACCAAAGCCAAAAGCGTCCAGTACTTTAAACAAATAATCGTGGGAGACTCTATCAAAAGCCTTTTCCTGATCTAAACTGATAAAAGCACAAGGGAGGTTTTTTTGCTCCACATAGTCAAGCACATTACGCATTAAATGACAATTGTCCTGAATGGACCTACCAGGTACTGCACAGGTTTGGTCTAAGTGTACTATATCCCCAATTACATTGCCTAAACGTGTGCACATTAATTTGGATATAATTTTGACATCAACATTTAATAAAGAGATGGGACGCCAATTTTTAACATTAGAAGCATTAAGGGGGTCCTTACAAAGAAGAGTGATATAAGAAGTCTTAGAGGACACAGGAAGAGATTCCTGCTGAAAACACAGATTGACAACACGATGAATGACATCACCAAGAAAAGGGAAGGAAGCAACATAAAATTCCTTTGTTAGCCCATCTGGACCTGGAGACTTGTTGTTCTCCATTGCCTTAAGGGCCCCTAAGATTTCATCTTTTGTAATTTCACCTTCCAGAGTGGCCGAAATGTCCAAATCAAGAGTAGGTAAATCCGCAAGGAAGTGTTCACAAGTTTCTTCATCAATGGGCTCTGCACTTAATAATTTGGAATAAAAATTTCGAAAAACGCCCATGATTCCAGGAGAGGTATTAAAAGAATTGCCAAATTGATCGTCAATAGTTGAAATAGATTTGTTTTGTCCTCTCCTTGCTTCCTTGCACAAAAAATAACTGGAAGGTTTTTCGCCGAGTTCAAGGTCTTTAGCTTTACATCTTAATAAATTCCCTTGAAACTCTAAATTTTCAAAATCTTGTAACTGTTTCTTTACTTCCGAAATTTGGCCAGTATAAAGTCCAGGATTTAAAGATTCTGCACGGCATAGTTTCCTGTATTTAGACTCTAAATCTTTACGTTGGGATACTTGGGAATCTTTTTGTAATTTGGAAAGAAGTTTCAAATAATTTTGAATTTTAGTTTTGAAAGTATCCCACCATTCCAAAGTAATTGTTTCTAAAGAGGGAATATTAGTTTGGCAAAAGCCTGAGAAAAACTTATTAAAATCGCAATCAAAAATGCTATTGTTACATTTCCAATAGCTGGGACCAAAGTCTATGCCTTGTAAATCTCTGAGCTTAACAAACACATAATCATGGTCAGAAAAGGAGCAGGGTGAGATACCTGAAGCAGTCACAGATTCGACCAAGGAAGATGAGATATAGAAGCGATCAAGTCGACAGCCAACACCAAGAGAGTTTCTCCAAGTCACCGCCACCGAGTCTGGAAACATAGAACGATAAATGTCAGTAAGGTGAAAATCAGAAACCCAGCTGTTTATAATATCCGCCCCAACTTGATTTTGACCTAGATTCCCTCCTACTTTATCTAACTTTAAATCAGTAACACAATTAAAGTCCCCGCCAAATATCAGTGATCTATTAGTAACTAAGTAGTGAGCGATGGATTTGAGAAAGGTACCCCTTTCAGAGGGGTTATTTGGGGCGTATATATTAATAAACCTAGCCTTAACACCATTAAAAATTAAATCTATAATTACATATCTACCATCGCAGTCGAAATGAAAATGTTCCACTGAGTAATTTTGCCTATCAGAAATAACAATACCCGCCCCTCTACTTGTATTAGTGCCAAAAGACCAGAAAGCTTTACCCTTAAATTTTGACTCATAATACTTAGCAGAAGAAATATTACAAACATGGGTTTCTTGAAGGAATAAAATATCAATACATTCAGAATGAAACTTATGAGATAAAAATCTAATCTTTGAAGGGGAGGATAACAAGCCATTACAGTTAATTGATAAGAAATTATACATTATTATTTAGATTGAGGTAAATAGCAGAATCATT
>OV121083.1:37913637-37950874 GCA_921293015.1 Phorcus lineatus
TCGGCTACGAACTTTTACAGATATATCAATTCTCTGGACAAAGGCTAGATTCCACAAAACGGGTTTCTTTTTACAAGACAAGGCGGTTAATGATATTTTGCCTTCAGTTCCAATCTGCTAACATCTCTCTCTTTTTTTTATCTGGACTGTTTTTTTATTTTCAAAGGGAAGAGCCCATGTTACACATAATTTGTCAACCATGAAAAGTGTTGATTTAAGCTTTCTGTCTTTTGGGAATTCTGTCTTATGGGACGATACCCTCTCTGCCTGTACACAATACTCTGGGCAGATTGTCACTGATTGTGCACCTATAACAGAATGAAATGACACAAACCATTTGCCACAGAGGAAGGCTTTATTTTGTTATACAGAGTCAGATAACCTGTAATAAGTATCATATGTGTAATATGTGAGATGTTTGAAATTCATATAACCATGAATGGCCTTTTGGTTCATATCAAAGTCAAACAATGTCAACGAGGCGAAATGTAAAATGTAAATATGAAAAAACACGGGTTTTGGAGATATCTCCTTTTCTCCTCATCTCCTCTAAACAATCAAACACGGTAATGAAGAAAAATAATATTCTATATTTGTTGATTTTTATAGCCATATAAACCCAGTGTATTTAACTTAAAGCAAGATAATAAAGCGAGGACTGATTACCTCTCAGAAGACTTATAGTTCATATTTTATTGATCCATTTGTTTTTTTTTTTGTTTTTTTTTCTCGTATCTGTACATACAGCGGTTTTATTTTTACGAAATGCTAAAATGAGTAAGATGGTGGAATGATTTCTCTTTTTTTCTCGAATTCTGTTTAGAGTGCAAGCACGTGGTCCTGTGCATAGCTAAGTAGACCGTTAACATATTTCATATGTACTCTTGTTACCAAAACTTTACGATAGACAGTGGCTAGTGAATACCATAGAGCCGGTCATCAGTGACCAATTTTATTAATCTTGGCAAAGTTCGGTTAATGACAGCCCAAAAGGAATCTATTTTAAATACCACAAAAAGTTACCTGCTTTTGAAAACTACCTTTATCAACCAAAACACATCGCTTATCCTATACTTAAATTCAGAACCATTAACCACAAATTACCTATTGAAAAAGGTCGCTGGAATAATACACCTAACGAAAACAGAACTTGTAATCTATGTAATTCAACAGCTATTGCAGACGAATTTCACTATATTTTCCGTTGTACTGCGCTAGATATCCAAAGAAACAACCTTTTACCAAGTAAATATGTTAATAAACCAAATTTGAACTCGTACCGACATCTTTTCTCCTCTAATAAAAGAAAGGAATTGAAATCACTTGCAGCATTTATAAACATGGTAACAGGAAAAGTCTCATAACCTAATATTCTCTTCTTTGAATGTCCATTGATATAATATTTGTTAGCAAAATAGTCATCTTGTCATATTATTTAATGTATTGTACACTGTACTATATTCTCATACCACCATTGGTGGTCATTAATAATAAAGAATATTGAATCTTGAACAATTAATTTAGAAAGTATACGGGCTCAGCTCAGGATGGAGAGTATGAAGGGTGATTCTCTGTTTCTTTTCTTTTTACAGATGCAGGAAAGTTTGAAGTTCTCTTTACACACGATGATTTAACTCTGTTGTGTGGCAAAGCCTGTTTTAATATTTTACGAAGAAGAAGATGGCGTTTATGTAAGTAACAAATTTTACATCTATATATAACCTTTTTACAGTTTATCGTTTTATTCCCAACGATGCTTACTGTTAATCTTAATATAATTTTTGTCGTACATTTAGTGTTTAACTTCTAATTATTATTTTTGTCTCTCATAATTCCTAAGAAGTGGCTTGTGTATATTTTATTGATATATTAACCTTTATATAAGTTTTGTATACGCAAGGTGAGACGTTAACAAAATATCTGTCTGTCTGTCTGTCTGTCCTGTTCTACAACACACAGACAAGAATTGAGAGCTAGAGACTTCATTCAAAATGTGCCTCTGTACAGCCAACTGAAATGGGGACCTGGTAAAGTAATGGATTGGTGGTGGTCTTCTGGCGACAAACATGCCAGCTTGGGCTTGACCAGGGTGCTGATGTTGGTAGCGCCTTGAGCATGCACTAGAGGATGGTAATGTGTAACTTATAGATATCCATATTATTATTGTGTTACTGAAATAAACTTTCCACCTTTTGCTTGTATATGTGACAATTCATTCAGGTGTTAAAAGTACTCCTTTCGACAATGTAGTTGTACTTGTTTTATCAAGTTATTCTCAAAAAGCGGTATGTGTCACATGTTCAAATACTTTTGTTGTCACATCGATTAAGAATTAAGAATTATTTACATGTATATTGATATGTTATGAATACTTCACCTGAAGATAATTCTTTGCACATGTATACAATCAATGTAATATTGACATTTTCCCTTTTATGATTTAAATGATGGCGTTTGTAGATGAGCTTAATGGTGATTTTATGTACACTTCATACACATCCCCCATGCGTCTACTTCATTGTCATTTAACACTATGGGGACTATGACTCAGAACGGTTGAGAAAGACTTCGACAACAGATGACCCGAAGAACTGAACTACCCTTAACTATCTTTAACCCTTGAGAAGCGACTGTGTAGCGTTCATCGGTAAAATATATGTCGATACAAAGACTACACCACTTAAGGGGGAATATTACGTTTTTCAAATAAGTAAAGTGATCTCACTAAAACGAAATTGAATCTTCCCAATGGCAAGAGGATCTATTTAAATCAAAAGAAACAGTTCCATAACTAATTACTGAGTAAAGCTTTTAGATTCCTTTTCGCTACCTCAAAAGATGAAAAGGTGTTCACACAAAAATGTCCGCCGGTGGTTTTACTTGACACACGGTAACTTCCTCTACGACTTCAGACGAAACTGCTGATTACTGAGACCCCCATTTATAAACTAATGTTTATCTGCGGAAATTTGAAGGAATAATACATTAAAAAAACGTGCTTTTTTCCCTTCAAAGTCGACAAGAACACATTCGTTTGTACATCACACAATTATACTGTATGGCACCACGAGCAACAAAGTGTATTCAGGTTAAATATGATAATAATTTTATTTGGCGTGTACACGTTATATAATTTTTAATTGTTCAAAATTGTACGCAAAGAAAACAGCACATCAGAGGCTTGCTAAATGTGTTAAAGGGTTCCTTGACCCTTTCTTATTTCTGTTAATATTAACTATCAAAACATCATAATGAAATGTATTTTCCCCAGTAGGGTTTTCCTGATGAAGCTTCCAAGGAGTGAATTTATTTCGGTAGATAGGTTTTGGTATTCAAAATTCCAACTTTCCTTGAAATGTGTTATAAAAGTTTTCAAGAATAAAAAATGTGGAACATTTTAGAATTATTTCACCAAATAGTGTGCTCGCAAAAGCACTCTCCTGATAGTTTTCAACAATTTTCAACCATATGTATTTTTTTTAAAGATAGGTCTACTAAAAATGTACACAATCATAGTAATATCAAATAAGACTATTATCTGCACCAGTTACCTCCCTTTGAAGATTCAAATTTGGCCTCAGATTTTCACGTACTTTCAGAAAAACAGAAAATCAAATGGTAAATAAGAAATATACATTTTATTGCACGGCGCCAGGCGCCGTGCTTTATTTGTGATAGGTTTGGGGAAATCTTGTGGGGAATGGGGAGCATCCAGAAGTGTGAAATGAATTTCTATTTTGTGATAAAGATATGTTTCACCGCAGTTGATTTATTAAGATGTACTAGAAAACTATATAGTATAATTTAAAATTTTTTTTTCTTTTTTAAAAGACATGGTTATCCATTTAAGATTGTTTTTTGTTCTCATACAATTACAAGAGGGAGACAAAGTTTATAATTAGCATGACCTATTTTCCGAACAGCTCATCAATAAGCGATTCAGCGACACTGCCAGGCTAAGACAATGAAGTGCCGGTAGAGGGGGGCCTCTTTATCGGATACAGTTTCATTCTAATGACTTGCTCCCCTTTTTGTTGATATATTGCTTTAAAACTTACCCCAACTGTTATCTTTGTGACAAAGAATTCATAAATTTATAAACTTGATAATAAAACATCTTTGAACAATTTATTCAGATCATCAATGCCGATTACCGCACTTTGTGACTGTTAACTGTTAAATGTTAACTGCATTCAGAAAATAATGGCATGAAGAATACATTAAATGATTAGATATAAATGTCATTGAATCATGTTCTGGATTTTGAATTTGTTAGTATCAAAATTCCTTTTCAAAAGTAAATTTCTATTAATTGTATGATGTGTATACAAATCTGATGTCGGCCTAGGCATTATATTTATCTTAGACTAATATCCAGTCTCTGAAATATAATGCTCTAAAACGATTTGTAAAAATGGCTCTGGCGCAGTGTTGATGCTTCGCATCAAGGTTTTCTTGTGTTATTTCTGACGCAAACAAAATGGTTAGTCTAGGTGATGCTTCATTCCAACAAACGGCGTACTAGCAGAACAATGTTACCGGCGTCAATCAAGCAGGACAAAATGCCTGACGGACTTTGTAACCCTCGGTTAATATTCAGTAATAAATACCATTTAATGGCATACTTGTTGTGTTATAAGTATTATAAGTAGAAATATAGATAACTCATTATTGAAAATCAACTTGATCTATAACTGATTCATAAAAGTGTCTGTTGAAATAATGAAATTAGATACAAATTTATGTTATTATCAAAAGTTATCCCGTAGGAAAAAGATTTAAATGTTTATAGACTTTAGCGACATTATGCCGTCTTTGCCGCTCAGTAGCTCGATCCCCCAATCAAGCACAGCTAATGCTAAGCTTGCCCGCCGACCTTCACAAGGAGCCAGTCAATTGGTTGTCTCGTTCTGTTGCGCCACCGCAACACAAACCTCATGAAAGTGAATGGTGAATGAGAAAATTGATACCGAGAAATGGTTTTAGTTTACTTACATGTGTGTATATTGATTGAATAAATTATATAAATACCATTACTGGTATTTTGACTACTCGCCAACAATGCTTGACAAAACTTATATAGTGTCTCACAATGTTTAAAGTAATAAGTAAGACGGTTAAGATTTTTAGGCCCGTTTCCGTTGTCCGTAAATTCTTCACATGAGTTGAGTATATTTCTACACTTGTTCGATCTTTTTTCTTCTGAATTTCACATGCTCTTAGGGGTCCGTGAACTCTATCATCATAAGTGAGTATCTCACAAATATTTTTATAGTTGGACAATTATTATCTGATTGTGGTCTATTATGTTATGCATCTATTCTTTCTTTTCTGTCCCATTCTAAGAAATTTTCCATCTGTAGTTTTCATATGTTAGTGCCACTACCTCGCCCACTGTGCAATGTTTACTCTTATTTCTAGAGGTAGTGGTGTATACTTGTCCTTTCATTTGTAATATTTCCTTAATTAAAGGTTTATAAAAGCGAAAAAAATATGTTGTTTTAACCTGTAGGCAGATTGGGACTAATTAAGTGATGACGTCGATGAGACTTGTAGAGGCATGGGAATGATTCAAAATGTATTTTATACCAAAGAGATTATTTTTCTTAAAGAACATTTCCATTGTGTCAAATTCTATATTTTCATTTGGTACCATGAATTAGGATATATTTTATGTTCTGATAGATTTCTTGCAATTTAGGGTTACGTAAACTTTGTCTCACGCTCTGACATTGGGAAATTTATGATAAATATATTTCGTAGCCTTGAACATCGATCAAACAATAAAAAGGCTTATGAGCTGTAGAGCCCGATGCTTTACTTTTTCATCTCGTCATGCATGTGAAGCTATATATCTGAGTTCAATGAAAAACTTTTTTTCATTCTTATTTTCCGAAAAAACAAACAATATATATATAAACATAGTCTAATACATAAACAATAAGTTTAGGCATTGATATCAAATAGTCAAATCCAAATTCCAAATTTCTTATGTTCTTAAAATTAAAAAGAAATTAGTCTATATTGTCTCCGTTTGAATTGATGGGCATTCTTGAATCAATGAATTTTACCACAACATTAAAATGTATGAAAAACAACGTTGCGTCCAAACACAAAATATAAAGTCTGTCTATATATATGGCATATGACCTACTTCGATGTCTCCCGAGCTTGCGATTATGTCATGTTTTTCTTTCGAATAAACGGTCAAATGCATAAATAGATATCTTAGTGATAATTTTTCTCTTCAATTAAAACAAACCAAATTTCTTCTTCCACACGCTGTCCACAACTGGATTTGTTGACCCAGTTATTCACGAACCATTAAATTGAACCTCATATATTCATGAAAATGTATTTGTCTATATAGCGTGAACCAGAACGTCCTTCTGCTGATGATCAAATCAGATTGACTGATTGATCATTATTGTCATCTCTTTCTACACTGGTCGTGTATACATAAAGGAAATGGGGAAAGTGGACAGCCTGACTTTCATTTAGGCCCATGCGACTTTCATATCAATTTCATCAAAGTAGCGTTAGCGATCAAAGGGAGGTAATTCATGACCCCTTTCCTCAGCTGTCTATTAGGCGAAAACAGATGTGAGTTCAGGTAGGGTTGCAGCCCAATCGCTCACCGAGCGCGCGCGTTACAATCTCTTTGTGAATCAAGGGTTTCAAGTAGCATTTTGAAATCTGTAAAATAAACGTGATCTGAATATAAGGATAACATGCCTTCCTCATCTACAAAATGATCACTTTCGTTTAAAAATCGAATTCTTCTCCTGTTTGTAAATATTAAAGCATCAATCATATATCAGTTCGGGGATTTCTTAATGATTCAAAGTCAGACTCGTTACTTGAATTGGTCGCCTTTGAAAGTTATAAGCCGATCAAACCGCCACGTCCATCGGCGCAAGTTTTTCCACCGTTTTGGTCCCCGTTAGTGATGACGTTTGCGCACAACCCAACCCACAGACACGGCATTCCAGCCTTATCAGATTGCTTTGTTTCTCTCTCTTGTTCGCTTAATATTTTCTATCCCCTCAAAATTGATGTTTCTTGAAATTTTTTGCACGTTTACTCCCTTCAATCTCTTATTACGAAGACAGTGATAACGATTTTACAAAATAAACCCCCTCCCCTTCAAATAAAACCCCGTAAACACCCCCTGCCCCAACAACCAATAAAACTTGCATTATGAATTTTATCTTTACTAGTGCATATGTACTTCAATTGTCTTAATGTTAAGCACTTTTGTACAACCGATAGACATCACACTACTGAACCCATAAATTCATTACACAACAAAATAATATTTCCTACGACCTACGACATTGATATGCGGATTTGAAGTTTTAACCTGCTCTAAACGAAGATGGAGCCCATGTTGCACTAAGAGCGTACAAGGTAACGCTGACCGTGCGCTTCGTGTTGTTGAACACGTCTTGAGTGGAAGTGGCTTTGACACGAACCGTTTCTATTAATGAGGTCGAAGTAGAAGGAAGCCAGATACTATTTTCCTGACGAATGTAAACAGGCCACAGGTCAACTTTTGTTAGGGTTGTTATTGAATTGTTGATGCAGATTGCGGTCTTGCGTTTTGCCTACACGCTTCGGACAGTATCTGAAAGCGTGTTGGATATTATTTCCGCCCTAACGGATTGACACAGGGGACAGAAATTGAATTAATAGCTCTTTTAAGATTTGCACACTTTACGCTCTCCTGTACTATTTAGTCCGCGGAAGACTGTTTACACAACAAGGTTATTTGGAAAGGTTTGAGGCGAAACAATAATCAGAAAAATATAATTGAATAGACTACGTCACAAGGACAGGTTAAGAACACGGATATAAAGAATTGTTATCGCAGATTTAGCGAGACCTTAAACCATTGTATAGATGTTAACTGAGATCTTTATGTGGATGATAGGCAATAATGCATTTCATGAAGCCAATCTGTATGATGCGGTGGCGAATCAAGAAATATTGGGGGAAGGGGAAGGTGGGTTTCTTCCACTTGATCGTAAACATGATAGTTTTCAAAGATGCCCCCACACTTTAATGAGTAATTATTTTCTGCAGATAGCATTGTTCTTTCTGACTTGAATCGCAACTCGGCCGTCTTCATTTGTATATCAGCCCGTTTTTCTTCATTGAGGAAATGATAAAACAAACAAACCAAAAACGTGTGAGATGCATGCACTTTTCCCTTTCTGTCTTTTAATTTGAAAATGGACGTTATTGTTGTTTTCCAACACAAAAAAACCCCACATTAACCAGGGATGTAGTTCAGTTGCCAGATCGTCCCCTCATTACCTGGGAGGCCGGGGTTCGTTTCCCAACTGCATCATACCGAAAGACATGAAACGATGGGAGACATTGCTTCCATGGTTGACAATCAGAATTATGAGGATAGAACATAACTTAAAAGGCACTGTAAAGTGCTACGGACCAATGAATAATTTCCGATGGATCATGTTATGGGACCAATAAGGAGTTGTTTAATAATAATAATAATAATAATAATAATAATAATAATAATAATAATAATAATAATAATAATAATAATAATATTATTATTATCGTTATTTTTTAAGGTTATTGTTTAATCAATTCAAATGCATGGATGACAAAGAGATATTATCGATATCTCTTGAAGAGCAAAGAGACTTATCTGAAGTCGGAAGTCAGATACTATTTTCCTGACGAATGTAAACAGGCCACAGGTCAACTTTTGTTAGGGTTGTTATTGAATTGTTGATGCAGATTGCGGTCTTGCGTTTTGCCTACACGCTTCGGACAGTAAATGCATGGATGACAAAGAGATATTATCGTTATCTCTTGAAGAGCAAAGAGTTTTATGTATCCACGAGGGAAATATCAGCTTTATTAGTTATTTGATTATTAATCTTAGCAATAAGGGCAATATAAAGTTGGCGAGATTTGGAAATTGACATTTGATGAAGTTATGTAATACAGCACAGTTGGAGACTGAATAGACTGAATAGTCTGTATTCAATTGTGGACATTGTTGCTGTTTTCTATGACCCCCAATGAATTCACGCGCAAAGTTCGGCGCAATTCATGTAGTTTGGATACAGAGAATTAGAAGCACAATGCTCTCTTGTCAATGATCCCCTCCTCAAGCAAGGGAAGTGCCTTTAGCAATGGAAAATCGTGGTGACGGCGTTAACGACTGATTGTAATTAAATGTCACACCAGCGCTTCAAGACATCCGCTACGCTCTATTCTATTTAGCTTCTCTTACAATACGGACATTGACATTGTTGTTGACCACTGGTCATTTTCAGGATTATCAGCATTAAAACAGACATGATGTATATTCTATTAAAACTTCAACAATGTACAGATTATAACACTCACTAATCTGTCACCCATTCGTATTGTCAAGATCAGTGCTATATCAGATACATGTAACTTGAACAGAAATCGAACCTTTATTCAGAATGTTTCGTAACTTTTTAAAAGAAATTGAAGTTTATAGGCTATGTACTCATAACTCGTTTTTCTAACTTTTACTTCCTTCGGTTATTGTAAACGCCCCTTAAGATATGAGTTTATCTGAGAGAAATTATTGCCATTTTACACTTTTCAATAATTTCAAAGGGAAATTTTCGCTTCTGATGCTAACTACAGTATGTAAATTATATATATCTTACGAAAAATGATTTATTTTGAAAACTGTCCATTTATACGATTTCATTTGAAGCTTTATCGTAAACTGCACCTGCAGGTGCAACTTTCTGTGTAGACAGCGAAGCAGATGTCTTTTCTCATGCATAGCCGATCGCGATTGCCAAGTCAGGTATAACATGTATCTAAATGTGCTGCCAATCTCTTTAAAATAAGCTCTAATATTGCTGCACTACGGTCACTTTACTCTAGCAGTCAGGTTCACCTTTGACCTTTCGGTCTCATTGGCTTGACGCTGGTAACTTCTATCTATCATAATGCGCCTTTCTAGACGGCCTTGCATGAAATCAGAACTATTATTATTAATTTGAACTAAAACTCTAATCTTTCAGATTAACACGGAACAAGTTGAAGTACTTTGCATACGTCATTTAATCCAATAAAAATGTACAGAATGATTATAGTATCTCAGTCTTTGACGGAACAAGGGTCAATCTCATTAGTATATGTACTTTGAATATGAGTAATAATTAATTAGAAAGCTGTTTTTTTTCATTTCTGTCTGTATCAATGGATGTTCACATGAAAAGACGAAACGTTTATCCAACTTATCCGTTTCGAGAAATAGCAATTTGGATTGGTCTTCTAAAGGATTACAGTGTGCAGAAAAATAATTCTATAGCTTGAGACTTGACGTTTTTTACCAACAAATCGCCAGGTGAATTGAAATTCAGTCATTCAACTATGTAGGCAGCTCGACATTCGGAAAACCGTCGCAAATTATCTATTTTCTGAATGCTGATGAGCTCAAAGTAGAATTCGCCTACAACCCTCAAATTTTAGGCGAAGTCGCTGATTGGCTGATTTAGATAATGTCACGGGCAAACCCTGGGGAGACCTATACGCATAACGTAGTGGAGCAAAAAAGATTTCATCTTGTTCAGATGGGATGAGCTGTATATTTTGTTTGATATTATATATTACACTAATATGATGCATTTTAGTTATTTTAGCATCTTTAATAATTACATATTTGTCTAAAGTAATACCTCAAGCAACACCAAAAAACATTTTATTTCTATTTCCGTGGGTATTATTCTATTAAAAATGAGCACTACTATATATGGATATAGAACTTCTTTATTCTTTGACTTTTTGTATTCGAGCAGTTACTATATACATAATAACTGTTTATTCTTCATCATTCCAAACTTTAAATAAACCATCTGAGATGGTTACTAGATTGTCATTAAGAACCTTGATAAAAATTTCTCATTTTACGTATATGAAATCTAAAAAATGCTGAAAGAGAAGAAGTCATTTGTATTTCATTAGAGCACTCCTTTCTGTCTGGGTTTCATTCTAAAACTTAATTCTGGCTAAATATTTAATAGTTCAGTCAGTAAAAAGGATTCGTTAGAGACAGTGCTATATCCTATAAATATTTGTTTAAGATTTTCACTGTATAAACATCTTTTTCATTCTAAAACATTTTTTATAAAATGACGTAAACCGCTTTCTTACACTTTCATATTGTAAAGAGTCACTACATAGGAGCCGTTTTTTCGTCTTCGAGGGGATCTACCTTTATGTACTTTTGCATTACGTTGAGTGATGTGGAGAACCCTTCATTCAGAAACATAATATTTGATTGCGTTTATTCATCACTACAATGATCGACAGTAGTTTATTCTGCTGTAAGAATGGTTCAGTGTTCATTTTAATCTTTTGAATGCTGTTTTGGCTGTCAAATTGTCAAATTTAATGTTACCAAAACATCATCACTGTTTTATGTTTCAACTATACTATTTCAATTTTGTTTCAATAACACTATACTAACACGTTAGCTAATACAAGTTATAAACCTACTCACATTTGATATAGAAGTGATTATATTCTATTTACTTCAAATAGAGTTTTGCTTTTCAAATTAATTTCTTCCGTTTTAGTTTGGAATAAATACCTTTAATCTTTTTTATGTTAGTAATGTAATTCTTTGATGCATTTTAAGATGACAAGACAGTTACATTAAAGACTGGTTAAGTTGTTCAAATAGAAAAATCATAAAAGAAACTACACCAGGGAATGGACAATAATTTCCGTCTCCACAGTAAGATCTTCAGTTATTGATCAGGAACCACCAGCTACTATAAGCTTAACTTCTTTAATGTCATTTTGAACCTTGTCTATTTTCTGTAATTTTTTCTTTTTTCTTTTTTTTTTATTCCTGAACTTTTTTTTGGGTTTCGTCTTTGTTGTCGCTTCTGCTTCAGTACAAAATTGCACGATGGTTTTCCCAGTATTGAAAGCAGCGATGCGATCGTAATCACTATTGCACCAACGGTATAATCAAAGGTAATTTGCTTAAGCAAAACCATTCATTCGTATTGTTTTAATCAGAAAAAGTTACATGTACTTCAGTTTTTTTTATGGGTGCTTGAAATGGCAACGTAGTCTTGTGAAGCAGGCTTCATGGGCGTTCTCATCCTCATGCGGCGTGTTTTTACTTACACTCGCGTTGAGCTAATAGAGAATGCCAAGGGCTTTCGGTAAAGTCACATATATTTTGAAAATACACACAAAGACGAGTTTTCCATTTCAATTCGTTCAGTACCTCACAGTGACATGAAGATATTTGCCACACAACTAATACAGAGGATATTATACGAGTGTCCATGATATACAATAAGTACGAAACGAGTGCCTTAATATCAGATTGTCCTGAGCGAGAGCGACGGATATACTTATATTTAGGCACGATTCTACCATGGAAGTGTCGGATACTCGATTCTGATTCAGATTTGCCCGATTCACAGGGTATTAATTCAATTCGATTCAGAGTTTACAGTGTATCACTACATACTTTGACTTCCAACAATCCGACTGGTAACTTTAGATCAGGTATTCTGCTTTTAAGTGGGATAAATCTCTTTCCAAAATGATTTAACCGTATTTGTTTTTGTGTGTGTACACGGAGAGTACAAATTGTTTTAAGTATATTTCATATTTTGTACAAAAAAAGATGTTTGAGTGATACATCAGCGTAAACTTGGCATGCAGCGGCATTCATTCGAATACGGAAACAAAACAATGACGTCATTTCGCGAGCGCTTCGGACATCGTAATCCTTATGATGACGTCATAGTGGTTAGAGTCAACTATTTGCTTCATGGTGATGTTGCGGTCTTCATTTGCTATCAAAACCAGAAAAAAGACTTTTAAAACAATTTGATATTTAAATTTGTACAACGTACTATGACAGAACCTTTTCGTAAACATACAGTGTAAGGTTTAACATTGTTAAGGGTTCAATTTGCTTTACTTACTGAGACGCAGAATTGATTATAGTATCTCAGTCTTTGACGGAACAAGGGTCAATCTCATTAGCATATGTACTTCGAATATGAGTAAAATATAATTTACAATGACTAATATATAATTAAAAAGGATCCTATTTTTTAATTTTTGTCTGTACTAATGACTGTTGTTTTACTTTCTGAGACGCAGAATCGATTATAGTATCTCAGTCTTTGACGGAACAAGGGTCAATCTCATTACTACTAAAGGATTACATTGAGGTGTGCAGAGATTGCTTTAAGAAAAATGAATCTAAAGCTTGCGACTTGACATATTTGACCAACAAACCGCAAGGTAATTTAAAAGCAACGCACAACACAGTCATACAAATATGTATGCACGCTGTGCGTTCGGTTTCAATTTAAAATTTACTCGCTTTTCATCCAGGATAACATGTCTGATTTTAAAACACACTAGGTTTTATCTCCTCAGTGTCGTGCACATAGCAGTTTACGGGGAAATCTAAAAAAAAGTGATCAAAATCAACCTCCAAACCTGGGCGGTTTACCACCCGTTGTCACATACTGGATGCATCGTCATTTAAGAATTGACTTCAACATTTATTAAGTTCATGGAGGTATAAACTTAAAAACCGATGTGCAAACTGTGTGAATCTGTAGCAGATTTACGCCGAGTTTGCACATCGGTTTTTTAGTTTATACCTCCATAAACTTAATAAATGTTGAAGTCAATTCTTATTAATAAATGTATACATACTAGTTGTTTTTAAAACATTTTATTGCTCTAAATATACACATTTGCACCAAATAGAGCTGCACTATATACGCGAATGAATTCAACGCTCAACAGCATAAAAAGAGATAAAATGTCAATCAAAACGTCATCGGATCCCTAACCCCGCCTACAAAACGTTCATCAGCCAATGAAAATCTACAACGCACATGGCCATGAACTTATCGGACGTCCGTCAACGTGGCCTTGACATTGCTAGTTCTCACATTTGTAAACACAAATCGCGAACGTAGAACTCGGAGAGGAAACCAGCCGAATTTACCCTCGTAGATGCCATAAACTGGTGGTGTTATGATCTCGATCTAACGGAATCTGATTAACCAGCACACAGTTCTTAAACTTGTTGAGGAGCCAAGCTTAACTCTCTTCATGGACTTAACGACATTACTTTGCCAACCTCCCTGCAACGGCCACGAGAGCATTGAACAATGACATTTGCCTTCAGTGGGTTGGAACACGATCGGTTGTAATTTCTGATAGAGCTCTCTTGTTTATTATGAAAAGGACTACCTTTAGAACCTTTGACAACAATAATTATTTCATACTGAATTATGTTAATTTTTTATTTACCTACTTTCAAGAAGTGGCATTGCACAAAGTGTTGCTATTTTTAGAAAAACGTAACTTGTTTACAAATAGTTCCGTCGATGGGCGTGGCTTAAAATTATGTGACGTCACGAAATTAAGTTTATGGAGGTATGAACTGAACTTCTTCTACCGTGTACAGCGAATCAGATTGACGCAAAGCAATTGCTATTTATTTATATGTCTATGTCGTCCCATGGATAATACGAACCCCAGTATGATTGCCCTCGTTGATGATAAAATGGTATTTTATAGCAACATACTACAACATAACTACAATAACGTATGCTAAGATAAGATAGAAGTGATACTTATACATTTGTATCAAGAGGGAGGGATCTGAAACGTTGTCTGTTGTTGAGATTCGCGTTTCATACAGTAAGTTTTTAATAATATACTTCATTGTAATTACGTGCAGCATCAATTTAACCTTTACCACCTTTACAACTTCTTCTTTACTGAAACTCGTAGTGATCTACATCAGAGATTGGCCTTCGTGTGCCTTTTAGATGTCGTCTAGACCCGAATTGTCGCAATTGTGGTAAGGTTTCTTGTAAATGACGTTGTTGTATCATAATGATGACGTCTTCGCCAAAGAGAATTTTTAGGCTCATGAGAACCCATTAGTATATCTAAAAACACATTCTTCCAGCGCTTAGCTTATAAAAGATAAACATTAAACACTTATATGATATCCTTTTAAATCCCAAAATCTGTTTACACAGAAAATTTAAGTCGTTTATATAAACCTATGTCTTATGATATCCCTCTTTGATAATCTTTTCTTTGGAATATGTGCTAACACTGACTTTGATAAAATCCCACTGGAACGACTCAATCAAATTAACCTAGACACTGTCTCGCCAACTACAATCCACTCGAAATAATCCCCATCTTTAATCAAGCACGAAATTAACGTTTACAGTAAGCCAGTGGACAATATTGCGCCTTCCCGTCTCTCTGGAGACCTTAAAGTCAGAATATAGGCCGCGTAGGCTGCGTAATAGCATGGATCCTCGGGGGAAGTAGCAGTAATTGATTTACATGTTGAAGAATTTTACTGCCGAATTTGACTCCAACGTCACTTCATTACGTTAGGGTGAACGACAAAATACTACTCTAATCTTAGCTTATTATTGTGTTATTTAAAAGTTGGTAATGTACATGAATGCGATAAATATACTCATTACAGAACAGGTAAAAGGATTCACGGCTGATTATACAGAGGCACCTTTTAAAAGTTACTTTCCCAAGATGACGTCTCACGGTTTATAACTAGTGTTTAAGTGTTAGCCAGGGTACCCTACAAGATTATCGATACCAGTTCGGCGATAAATTATGAACGTTGTTGCTGGACTTGACTGGAATTTGTTTCGGTTAAAACAAGTGTTCACAAAGGATCATTCACAGCTTGCATGACATGACTTCTTCTTCCCCCTCCTAACTGAGTCTGATAAAAAAATGACCGTGTTCCGAAGAATAAAAGTTATAAACAATGATTTTTACCGGGACTTGAAAACTTACTAACAATAGTCTAACAACGGTCTGACAACAGCCTCATTAATCGCGTGTTCCGATAACAGTTTAGTAAAAACAAACTTAAGCATTAGCGAACCAATAACACCACCTAAAGAAGGATGGCGGTTATCAGGTTAAAGAAATGATTCATGGGAGTTATCGCCCCTAGCTTCTGACGCCCAGGTAAGTAGTTTACCATCAATATCTAAAACAACTCTATCATTTGAAACCTATCCACCTTTTTCATTACAAAACGAATTTTTATGCCATTATTTTACATCTAAAACATCCAACCACAATTTACCATTAGAAACTGGCCTCTTGGAAAAAATACCAGGCTCTATATACCAAACAATAAGCGACTTCAAAATTTCGATCAAACATAGAAACTGTTACAAAATGCAATTGAATGATAAACACCATCTTGTATTGTATCATATATCTTATAGATTATATGTTATGTATGTTTATGATTAGTTATTATAGAAAATATTTGTTGTATAAACTCTTGTATCACCGTCGTGGTTTTATGAGAATAGATAATTGATTTAGAAGAAAATATATGTCACTAAGGCAAAACATATCTTCAATCGTGTATTAAAAGTGACACTCCGATTTCTAGACGGCACATGTGCAAACCGTTACGAATGGTAATATACTGTTGAGAACTAATGGATGTTGCTTAGAATTATCTTTCTAATCGGTTTTGTAATCACATATTATCTAAAATAGCCATTTATGATATCATTACAAGTGATGTACCACCACTGGCCAGCGTAACTTGATGAAATGTAATTGAAGAAACATATAAAAAAAGTTGGATATTTTTAATCGTTATTTCAATTAGACTTAAAGGCACTAGCGCACACCAATATTTCGTAGATATAAATTATGCACAGATAATGGATGTCTCTCGATGCACGTAACGACTAATCGGCGTTGTCAGTTTTTTTGAAAATATGCACGTATCAGGCTATAAAGTTAACTCTACCGGAAGTATTAATACGCAAGAACTAGAAAATCGGTAATATGCAAATTTTACAAACAGCCTGAAAACCCACGACTGACATCAATGCTTTTACTGTGCATACGAAATGGGTGAAGTTACAGATATATCTTACTAAATAATATATCATTCTTGGTCCTCAGTTCAAAGATTTTGGTATATTCAAAATCCTATTCCTATTTCAACCCTTTTCAACAACCATTATTTCCGATTTGTGCATAACCGACACTTAAGATCTTTGACATCGTTTGCTGACTGTGGCCGCCGAAACTTTTTCATCACTGATTTCATGTAACTTTTAAGGATAACAATATAAGAATAATCAACAAGATACGATGACTTATGGTTTATCTGTCCTGAGTGGAATATTGTAAAGCGAAGAATTTATCACAATAATCACGAAAGACAGAGAAACCGTAATTCCGAGCTACGAGTTGGTTATACTTTTTCCTACCAAAGTCAAATCTAAGAATATTTACGGTACTTTTGGAAACATAGTTCGTGAAGGTGTGTTGCAAGTAGGCTCGGTCATTGTATTCATGCGCGACGATCTACGATTATGTCATAGTTTTCAAATGCGCAGTTAAATGTAGTCCCAACAAATCATAGCATGTTTATAGATCAGATAATAAACAAGACAATCCTTTATAAGCAAAATAGTAAAAAAACACATATAAACACTTTACGGCTAATGTAATTCCATACGAAACGAAAAACAATGTTTGTTTTGAAGTCTCGTTAACACGAGTTTGCAAGACTCACTGAACGAATGCATAGAAAATAGTGCTGTCAGCCAATCAGATCTCGAGTCATTTTTAGAAAAACTGTAATTCCCATGACCATAATGAAAACTTTGATATCCGGCAAATTCATGCCCGCCTGGGTAAGAAGAACAGTTTCATTGCACCAACAGAAAGCAATAGAGTGGGTGCATATGTCCATTTGTCAGCCTTAAACTATCAAATTCTAGCGGGAAAATGCTTTCCACAGTGCCTTTAAAGCAAAATTCAAATTAATTTACGATTAAACGTATGAAACTGCGTATAGATAAGGCAATGGCAATGTACAAAAATCCAAATAATGGCTCCATGGAGATGCAAGTTTTTCGTGGCGAATAAAATTCTTCTATCCATTTCTCAAAAGCCAGGTGTATTCAAACCTTGTATCTAAGATTTCAGTTGCAAAATACAAAATGTAGGCCTGCTTTTGCGTTTATCAATTTATTTACGTTGTAACCATCTTCTTATTTATCGTTTGAACAAAAACAGGAAATTTTGGGTAAGATTTACATATACATGTCTACCACAAAGTTGATGGATCATGATATTTTACTTATATTACTTATTCGCTTACTGGGGCGGGAAAGCGCAGTGGTTAGCGCGTTCGGCTTCGGATCAGGATGTCCATGGTTCGAATCCCGCCAGGAGCTCGGCAACTTTGTTTGCAGTAGAGAACTGTTTTACACGCAGGTTTGGGTGCAATGCTACACTGAAATTCAGCGCAGTACCACCCATGGTTCCCTAGTTCCAGCCGATGCTCGCAGGTTTCGCAGTAATGCATAGCCATAATGGTGTTGCGTGCTTTCTCCCTGCAATAATATGCTGCCGCGATATAAGTGAAATAATCTTGAAAGCGGCGTTAAACACCAACTCACCTCACCTATTCACTTACTTAGAGTAACTAACGATTCTTGAATATGTTTACAAAGAGAATCATTGCATGATTCTTCTTATCCTTCAAAATTGCTTATCAAGTTTTCAACAACAGATACATCATAGAATGCAGACAAAATGTAACCATGGAGAATGAAGAAAATTAAGTAGATAACACATTGTTTGATATATAATCATTTATTCCTAAAAATGGTTCTTTATTCTTTATGGCAGCATTGTCTGGCACATACAACGCAAGTGTTACAATAACGATATCGAAACTTTCATTTTCACAATGCTGATTATTGATGTTCTTGACAATAAATTTTTGTCTGATAACTTGTAACTCAATTATTGACCCAATATTTAAAAAAAGCCATACCAGACTGCACCCATTATTTTCCCTTGAGCTTAGATTCCAATAACGTTTTGACATCGACAAATCAGTTCTGCTAAGCATATTGTACCTTGGTTTTAACTCATTCTGATTTCATGTTTTCGGATAATGCATGTCTATCAATATCACTAATAAACTGCACTCAGATAATGTAAAATACAAGTTATTTGGAAAATATCTACGTACTCAGGTTATTAAATTAATTGTAAAAGACCGGAAGTATTTAATGAAACGTTGCAATAAATTTTCATAAACGACGGTGTCGCTGTTGTTTATGTAACTGCTTTTGTTTAATTGTGTATAAACAATCGGTGAAATTACAGATCGAAACTATGTCGTGCTTTGTTCTTAGAATATTTTCAAAGATATTCTCATTAATTTACTATCTAACAGTTGCTCACTTCATTGATATACCCCGCTATATCGCTCTCTTAAGAACCCAAATTAGAGTACACAGCTTTAACTTATCTCAACACACAGCGTTAAGCTGTTTTGCGATGCTCGGAATTCAGGAAGTGCACTCACGGTCACTGCATAGCGGGCTATCTGATTCGTGAGATGTCTCTTCGGCTGAAAGAGGTGAAGTGAGATAAGTTGGAGTTTAACGCCGCTTTCAAGAGTACTTCACTTAGTTTTTCTAGTTTTATTGCAGAGAAGAAAACCCGCAACACAATCGTAGTTATGCTTTGTGGTGAAACCTGCGAGAATCGGCTGGAACTAGCGAACCATGGGTGGTATTGCGCTGAAATTCAGAGTACCATCGTAAACAAACCTTACTGCCTGTAAAACAGTTCTCTACTGCAGACAAAGTTGCCGAGTCCCTGGCGGGATTCGAACCACTGACCGTTTCATCCGCGCTAGCCCGTGGGCTTTCCCGCCACCTCGGCTGGAAGCAGCAACTCTGTAAGTGTTGAGCTATGAAGAATCTACTCTTCGTTAATACCCATATGGTTAATCATAAATTGTGACATATTCTCAATATATGCACATGTGCACATAACATTCTTTTTTTGGATACCGATTGGTTCAGCACAAGTTACCATATTTCCTCGTCTCACGTCTTAAAACTCTAGCGGTCTGTTGCAAAGGAAATAGAATCGGTAATAACGAAATTATCCCCCTCCGAATGTATCCTATGATTATTCGAAACTCGTGCGCATTTGTGTATAACCCTCGCTCTGGTAATGCAAAAAAATCACCCTCTTTTCGTAAAAGTCATACGACACACTTCCTCAGGTAATAATCTCTACCTTTTCACCACACTGATCAGGCTGAAACAACACATCTAAAGTTGTGTTGGAAATGAGGAAAGGTGAGCAAACGGCTACAATTTTTATTTCAATGAGATTAAATCGAAAGTTGCACATCCTAGTTCAGCCGTTTTCAAAAATTCATATTTCCCATCTTGTTCACAACGGACTCTTACGATTTTTTATATCCTTTATAAACTCCGTCCGTTTTAAGATTTTGATTGCAGGGAAACTGTAAGGCTTATAAGATGTTTATTATTGCATATAGAAATCAAAAGCGAGTTCCAATGTGACCCACATAAGCCATTGTCAGCTCAAAACCGATTTAGTGCCTTGACCATAATGTAAAAACAAACAATGGGACGTTACTAAGAAATATTCGTCTTACGTGGGTCATATGGTCAATTCAGACTTTTACTTCTAAGTTTATACCTACAAATTTTACACATCCCTTAAAATTTTGTATACAACAATAACGGCTTATTTCTATTTCCTTTTTTAAGAATGAGTCGAGTCGGTGCAACTGACAGAAAACCTTATTACCGTCATATAGCAGAAATCCTAGGGAGAGGATGTACATTAATATTGGTAAAATTGAAATAGAAGCAACAAGTTGATTCTAACAAAATGGCCTGGACAAGGAAGTTTAAAACCAAAACAATTATAAAACGGAAACGGCGTCAATATCTAAAATCAATAAATAGCATTTCATAAACTTACTTTCTGTTTTTACTTTGGTTTTGATGCGTCCTGAAGTCCGTTATTACATCTAGAGAATTACACTCCTATTCCGTGTCGCGCAGGCGCGAACTTCAGCCACACATAAGAGAGCTGACTCAGCACTTCGAATCGCGGGTCAATGCGATGACTTTGCTGTACTTAAGCACCTCGGTTACAAAATTCGAATGTTAACGACGTATCGCAATGAATTGTGTTGACAACAACATCAATTCTGTGTAGATATTGTTGGCGGAATATGTGTGTGTGTTATTTATGTGTTCATATTTGCAAAAGTAAATCAACACATTAGGTCCAACAATCACAAAAGAAGTTTTTAAGAATAAATATAGTTAAACGTAGGGTAAACGTAAGCATATAACATTAAGAAGATACAAAAGAAGCTCATCTTTGATTGGTTGAAAGCTGACTTCCTGCCCTCATTTAATCGGTCGGTTCAAAATTCGTCAAAGGTCAGCTGAACATGACCACAATTAGTAATTCTCTTGATATATTGACGGATCATTACATCTAGTTTTAACTAGATTGCATTCAACGAACGAAAAGATTTTTGACAAAACTTAAACCTTGCATGAAATCCAGTTCTGGTTTGTCAGTAATATTTTGATGCCCTTTTCATTAAACGAAAGGTTGTTTCTCCAATGGGGTAAATGCGATATTTCACTTCATTTAGAGATACGACAGACCACTACCGTAATTTACTGTTAAGTTACTTTTTTCATATTCATAACGAATAATAAATACGAAATGCAGACTCAATTGTTATCTTTACGGATGATAGGTTGAATTTCTTGGGGAAATGTTATTGCTTAAGCGAAACCCTTGTGTTTATTGGCAATTGTGTCTGTAATGTGGTTTGAGTCATCCTGCCAGTATATAGAAAGTAGGTTATTACCTTTTTCTGCTTTGTGTTATCGTTTTCATCATTAACTTCTCAGCGTGCAATTCCAATATGTGTTTAATCAACTCGACTAAAGAGATGAGGATAGTAGATATTTACAAAAACCTTTTGAATAATTTGATACGCCTAATTGATGAGAACAAGAGAATGAGTTCGTCTCTAACATCGTCTATCCTTATGAGGGTGAGGTTAGTTGATTCGGGGTTTGACGCCGCTTTCAAGAGTATTTCACTTATATCATATGTCTCTTAGTATAATTGCAGAGAGAAAGCCAACAACGCTATTGTGGCTATGTATTGCAGTGAAACCTGAAAGCATCGGCTGGAACAAGCGAACTTTGGATTGTACTGCTAAGAAAATCAGTGTAGTATTGCACCCATACCTAACTGCATGTATATAATAGTTCTCTACTGCAGACAAAGTTGCCGAGCCCCTGACGGGATTCGAAACCCGGACCTAATGATATTGGTTTGGAATGGGTAGACAAGGAGTGGTGAATGAACCCTAACTAAGTCTTTAACTTGTATTGAAATTTATAACATAAAAGTAATTTTGATGATTACTGTTATATACTTTGTACAATTTCTACGTTTAGATATACATACAATTGGTTTTTACGAATATAATCACAGGTTCATCAAAGGTATTTATCACAATAAATATCACTTACATCCTAAATCCAAGCTCATGGTATTAAAACATGGACTAATTTAGAATACAGACACATCGACTAAATATTTAACATCCAAGTCATCTGATTTTTTTGGCGAGATTATGTTATGAATCATTGGAACACGGTGCATGAGATCACATTTAGACGATATTAGTATTCATCTTGCGAATAGCCCTAATCGATATTCGAGGAAATACCGACAACCCTGTGCAGGATATAAATTCCCCACAGCGGTGTGCACCGCAGTTACTAAACTGCCAATCTATTCTAATCATCTGGTTATCCAGGTTGCCATTCCCTCGTTATTCTAACAACAAAAAGCTGCCAAGGAGTAGAAAAGTTCGGCTTTAACGTTATAACAAAGTTTCGACCTTCAAAGGCGCTGTATTGAACTGCCAATAAATATCTCAGCGCCCGAGTCTTAAACAATTTTGTTTCAAGAACATCACGATGCTTCAATCGCTTTCAGTATTACTAATGTGAAAGCGACAACAAACATATTAAGTAGCAATCACTTTGCATTGCTTAACGATTTCCAATTCTGATCAGACATGTGAACGAAAATACCAGACAAGCGTATCAAAACTTCCTCATTTTTGTCCGAAAGATCAGATCCTCTGATAGAATATAGCAGATCATTAAGGACATCCGATAAAAATTGATGTTTATTTCATTGTCGTTCGTTACGCCTCTGCAATAACCTTCCCCTCTCTAATGGGTTGAGCCTCTCACAGCAGGAACAGAATCATTTTAACGTGGATACATCGGTAAACTCCTCCAGTTGTCAATAGCCGTCTTCACCCACGTCCGTCAGCTGTCACGGATCAACAGGCGTCGTTCCGTCTCCGGCCTAGCAGCACACAGAACAGCCTGTAGTCGGTGTCCCCAGTGTAGACGCGAGAGGCAGGCGCGCTACGGTGGACGGACGAGCCTGCAGTTGCTTCCATTACCTTGGCAACTATCAGAGACTGTTGTTGACCAAACTCTACAGTTCTTTGAAAGCGGATCTTGGTCAAACATATTTATAAAAGTTACCCGGAGACTAAAATTATTGACATTTGTATACGAAACTTTTCTACTTAGAAGACGTGGTCCAGCTGTGCAACTTGACGAACTGTTGGCAAAAGTTCCAGTGTTGAATAATACTATTTTGAAGAAAAGAAAATATAACTTCTAGAGCAGTTGCTGATTGGTGTAAGCTATCATACCTTTCATCATGACGGTGCTGGATAGTGATCAGACAACTTCAAATGGATTATATCAATCCGATTTCGCTACCTTTGCTTATCAAGGAGATCTAGATGACTTACGGAAACCATGGATTCGGGAGGCCCATTTTATCCCAATGGTTAGCATTTACTCTGTAGTGTTCCTTCTTGGAGTTGTTGGCAACACTATTGTAATCTGTGTCCTGTGTTGTGGGAGAACAAGGCAGTGTGTAACCTTTCCTGGCCTTTTAAGTATGGCTTGGGCAGATATACTGTTTCTCTTCGTGTGTCTACCTTATGAAATTGTTAAATATTTTCTGAGTCATTGGGAACTAAGTACTTTTCTGTGCAAGTTTTCCGGTTTCATTGAAATGGTGTCTGCGACTGCTACGATTTTCAACCTGATTCTTATAAGCATTGAACGGTAAGAAAATCTTATAATCCTATTGATACAAAGCATTTAAAAACAAATTTGTGTGTGAGATATTCATGTGTGTATTTTTTAAAGCAACTTTCAACGAAGACTTAAGGGATCTGTCATAATGTTTCATTTTGGTGTCACCTAATCAATTTTCAACGATGGCATAATTATATTATATATGATTATTGCCGACTCGCAAAATGTGTCTTACTTTTAATTTGAGTTAATTATTTATTTGTATTATCACAAAGGCTTTCTCTTCTGATCTCTTGTTATATTTACGGAGTAATGAGTTGACAATGTGCTAATATGCCACTTGCTATATGGTTGATGTAATACTTCCATCACAAACAATAAAGCACAATCTTACCGACGAAAACATAGAAAAGATATTTCCTCTTTTCAAATAAATGAATCCTCACATTTCATAATTGCATCAGTTATTTTCCTCCACTTATTTTCTAATCCTAACTTATTGCCGTTTCCTTTTAATTCAATATGTTCCCTGTTCTTGTACAAATTAAGCTTATTTATAGGGCCTGGAACAGTGGGGCTTCTACTGTAACTTCATTAACGACCAATGCTCCTCTGGCAAGCTTGCTACTCTGAGGTTCTTAGCTTGGAAATCAGGTGGTGACATCCGCTAATTGATATTAAACGATCTTGGCCAGTCATCGGTGATAAATGATCATTAGGAAAGTAATAGGAGCCTTCGATCCTGAAAAATAATCCTGAAATCCTTCGATCCTGAAAAATAATCAGTTAACATACAAGAAGAGAAAATACTATTTTAGAGTAATAGAAATATTCTATATAATTAACAAAAACACACATTCATTGTCAGGTCGAACCTGTGGACATGGTTACTTCTGATTTGTAACATACATTATCTGAATGAGAGTTTGATAAATAAAAAGGTTACAGCTTTAATTAGTAAGGTAAAGCAGCGATCTGTCGCAATTCCTGAAATTCAGCCAATGGGTTATATTTCTTGCAGCATTCCTTGATCTAATCCCCAAACACCGGGTTATATTCGAGATCCAGGTTTGAAGTCGAACTATATATGTAGTATACACAGGTTGAGGTTCAGGTCGCGTTTGAAGTCGAATTTTAGATGAAAAGTACCCTTTTTTGTGGAAAAGAGTATTTCAAGAAACTCTTGGTAAGCAAGTTTCTACAATGTGTATTTCCCGAACTATGGTCTCCGATTTTAAAAACATGATAAGTTGGAAACGAGCTTTTCCGTGACTGTGCTGCGTTTATTTATAGTTTCCTTCAGATTTTATTTTAGACATTCATGAACGAGCATTTATTCATTATCTAAAGAGTAAGTAAGACCATATCAAACTGAACTAGCTAATAGAAGTTATAAAGCAAGCCATAAATTCTTACCATGACTAGCATATGACGTCTCGCCAATAGCTCATTAATCCTGTTTCCTTTAAGTGAAATAAGTGTGTCATTACTTTTGGAACTGAGTCATATCATTAACTGCTCGTAAACACTTACCTCGCTCGACAACACTGTTCGCACAAGCAGTTGGAAAATCCTTCTTTAAAACACGCGTTAGCATTAGTTAAAAACTGTTGCTGCCACAAGGCGCTACGCGTGCATGTGCCTTATCCTTTGCCACTATCTTTGTTGATCTTATTCTCAGTGATATCATTTGACACAGCTACTGCCGTTACCATTACTACCACGACTACTATAATTACTACTACTGGTGGTTATCCGACTACTACTAATAATAATAATTCATAAATGTGATAATGTATTGAGAAATAAGTATTGTTTGGGAGTAGTGCAGATCGTTATTCTCTTATCCAAAGCACAAGCACAAAGCTGATGGTTACGCAAATTAAGATTTTATGTGACAGGAAATGTCTAATCGCGAATATATCGCCTTTTAACTTATCATTTGCCAGACAGCATGTTCTGTTGTTCACGAAAACATAGAAAATGGGACCAATCCGAAATCTTAATCCCACATAAACAGCTTTCGTTTTGAAGTCTAGTCCTTTTACTGAAATTATCCATAAAGATCTTAAAGTAACAAAAGCAATCATACAATTATTTATTTCTGGATTAAATGTTTGAAACTACACTGCCACATTAAAATGGTTTTGAAGAATACATAAGGGAGTTATTAAAAGGATTTTCTTTGAGATATGTAGCACTGAACCTTTTGTATTTTCATTTAATTGTTCCTCATGTTGCATGAAAAGAAGCTCTGTGGAAGTCTCGGTGAAATCCGTAGTGAATCAGAATGGAGAAAATAGAGCACCTTACCGCATACCCTAATTTCGACTATAGGATTATGTCCATAAAGGAGCAATGAAATAGCATTCGTAGTCTTGGATCCAAGTTTATGAAGGTCTTTCAGCTGACGGGGGACATTTCTTCATGACGACTACACAGTTTCAGGAAGAAAACTTTTAAAATGCAAGATATAGAATGGAGATATCAAATCACAAATATGAATAAATGTCATATGCTGTACATATCACGGCAAGTTACAACTTTGGCCATCATGAATTCCTTTAGGATCGCAGAGAATTATCACGATTTAAAAAGTGCAAATGACTCACGCACAACTCCTTGGCTATGTGATGAAGCATTTCGTGAGGAAAACACGATTTGGGTTAGGTCTATTTCTAATCTCATCGTATGGGTAATCGAACCTAAGATCGACTTTTCAGATCGTTATATTAAGCATGGAATAAAATAGAGTAAAGATCGGTAGGATTATGACAACCGTATTCGATGCTGTTTTATTTGCAAACTAAATGCTTCTAAAAACTTCTTAAACTGATTCAAATAAATCTAGTATATGAACACATTAAAACATAGAAATATAATATTAAGGTAAAAAGGAAAGATTAACAAAATGCAACTATTTTTTGCATTTTATATTTTGTGGGAAAAACGAAAAATGATTTTGTCTGAAAAGTTGTTCGTGTTTGTTTATATGATAACAATCTAAGTCTCATATAATATTGCTTACTTTTGTTTTGTCAACGTGACACGGAAATTAAGTTAATTAGGATTTAAAATGTTTCTAAGGGATAAAAACCAATAACCTTACACCCAATATGTCAGAAGTATTAAACAAGAAAATCATACCTGTTTCGTCTTTGAAACTGGTTTCCATCCTTAATGGCTTTGAAAACAAATATTACGATGAACTAACCAAAGTAAAAACGTCACCCTATCAAAACTTTGAAATCAAATAACATCATATCAGATTGTAGAAAGACGTTTAATGCTTCTGCTTTATGACAATGTTTTATGACTGCAGAGAGAAACATTGCAATGACTTTTAATGACTGGTTACCTTGGATCCGATTCTGTTTTACAGTTGGAGATCAATGAAATGCATGGAAGCATTTCTTTTTACGGATTGACACGATTTCACTGACCCGTTGTAAGGCAATGTTGAAATCGTGAGGATGCACGGAATGTCTCTTTGTTTGTCCGCTCTGCGACCCCACTCCTTTATTGAAATGCCATCCTTGTCCAAGGACAGTGTGGGGTTTAAGAAAAGCAGTTATTCCTAAAAAGAATTCTTTACTTTGAACATACAAATTTCGGAGTATATATGCTTTCAGCGTGACAGCGTATGCATGACCTCCGAAATGTGTATTCTTTCCTTAAAGAAGTTGTAAATCCTAAACAAATTTTTCGTTTGTATGCTACTTCTTATCAACTTCCAACGATACTATGAGAAGAAAAATGATTTTCCAAAAACGACATAAATGTATAATATATCTTCCAAACTTACGTTACACGATAGTCATCTTTTACAACCATAAACATAGTCTTAAAATACAATATCGATAAAGTTGTCTCTGAGGAAATAATACATTAAAAGCTGATGGATAAGAATAGGGTAAACACATATATTTTACCCATGACAGGAGCAGTCATTTTTTCTGCCTCTCACACAGTAGCGTTTATGTAATATACATAAGTACATACACTGCTATACCTGATTATCGATCTGTTTTATCATCACCATCTCACCTGTCAGTCATCACTGATCCCATGCAGGGAAAATAGGCACTGTGATAATAGGATCCATAAAAAATCTATAGTACTTGCTTATTTATGATTGAAAGTGGTCTCTTGAATAATTTATTGTCATTTTATTCTTAAAAGCATATGTAACATTCGATACAGACAACGCAATTGTATTGGAAAACTGTGGTTTAATGTTAAAAAGGAGCAGGAGTCTCCTACCAGTATGCATGCGAGACAGAGAAACCATAAGAAGGCCATTGTGAATTATTACAGATGGATTACAGTTCCGTAAAATATGACTTGTAATGATTGATGACGTCAGAAACTATTGCTTATGTTTGCCTGTTCATAACAAAATTCGATGCAGACATATACATATAGAATATTAGAAAACGGAGATAGCTTTAAAAACAAAGAGTTCACGAACACGGGATAAACATGGAAATTATTAGAAAACCATCATGTTACGTTCAGAGGAATGACATTTTTATGAGAAAGGATCGATTAAAGCATGTAAACTTTAAGCAAATACATCTTTTGATTTACAGAGATATGAACATAGACACCGCAACATGCAAGTTTTAAATTGATCATCATTACCTCTGACAAATAGATTTAAGAAATCCTTGAGATACAACATATAACCACATTTAAATCTTATACCTTAAGTAAAAGAGGCGTATTGTAGATGAGAACGACCAGCCTATTACAGAGATGTAATGCTGTTCGATGATGTAGACAAATCTACTGCTCACTTTATCCAGTTGCTATTTTCTTACCAGACGAGAAGATTTTCTTATCGATTCTCTGGAAACATTATTACAGAATAATCCCCTGTGAAACAGGCTTCCAAAGTATATAACAATAATCTGATTATTGGAATTCAATCCTTCGGCAATTAATGCAATTCAAGTGCTGTTACATGTAATCGACGGTAGCCGCGGACAGACAATGACCCCGACAGGAATACTAACAAGCTCGAGGAAGCAATATCCGTGATGTTCAGGCTGTCGTAAAACGGGCTAGGGTACTCATGTTGAAGCTTGTAAGATATGTAATAAAACCACAGGCGAATCGTTAACGTCTTGTTTACATTTCTACCGACATTCTTAATAACACAACGGGGGAATATGGATATGTGATAAACGTAATGGTTACTGTTTCTGAACACTCAAGAGTGTTATGTTGTCAATATATACTTTCTGCAGTTCTCGTAAGTAGCATTTCTTATGTAACAACGATCTTTTAAGATAGGGAGTGACTTGGTAATTTAATCAATAGCTTCAACAACGATTGACGTAATAATCAGTCTTGTCCAACGATTGTGAGTTTTCACTACTCGAGAGCGGTTCTGGAAAAATAATTCAAGTTTTATAATTTTGCTGCTTTTGACAAAAAAAATTCATATTAGCTTAGCAACATATGTATCTATTACTTTTTCATTGAAAGGTCATATTGGTTAATGATGAACAAAAACACTTGCAGCATTTTCTCCATACAATTGTCTGACAAAGAGATGAAAGGGTTACCTTATGAATGTATTGGTTTCTGATTTAAAAAGACAAAAGCTTTGTAAAATGGAATGGACATTCTCGAAAATTCCTTTCCTTAATGCAACAGAAAATCGTTCAGAATACAGATAAGCCTAATTGATAGCTTCAGAAGTAATTAACGTTAGAAGCAGCGACGTCTTATATTACTAATGAATCAATAAACTCCCTTCATCCTCCATTTGTTTTTCTGTCAAATTAAAAGAACATCCCTTGATGTTTTTAGCAAAATTTATGGCATTGATAGTTAGTTTCTAGTTCTGCTGCCTCTTGGATAACTTTCCAGGGCTAAGCGTTCCTATCTTGAATTCCTTCTATCATTAAATGATAAAACGTTTAGCCCAAAACCGACGAATATGTTTACACAAATATACATATCTAAAACCAATTATATGCAATTTTGTTCAACAAAACATTGACAAAATCTTTTTTCCATATCCTAATTCGAGATGATTACGATTGATAACAAATACCGATGATTAATCTTTATCCTTTGCTTTAGATAATATTGAAATCCTGATTAGTTTTACAATCTTGTTCAGCATGAGAACGTTCATATTTATATATTTTACCAAGAAGATTATTCGGCCAGGACTAACTTCGTTGAATGTTAAAAATACATGGCTGTTATAACTTTGTAAGGTTTTAAAAACAAAGCTTCCGTGGTATTTAAACTTAGCTGTACACTTCTATTGTAAGCATTACAACAGTTACAAACTATTTTGTGAACATGTTTCATTGCAAATGTTCTTTTTTATGAATCTAAAATGTTTATTTCCCCAATTTAATCTACTGGTTTTCAAAATTGCCATAAAGGCGAGCATTTAATTCACTTTTAAGGTAAAAGTTTATCCTAATACAAAAGTAGTTACATAGAGTGTATATTGTTGGAGTCATGAATATCATACTTGATAAAGGTGTTTACCTTATCGTGAAGTTTTAAATGATGTTGATATTTACCATTTTAAAAGGCATTCTAGCAAGTTTTTCAAATTCTATTTCTTAAATATTTCCAATCTAATTTAAGTTATATACTCTTCATAGGGTGAAACATCAACTTAAATCGATTTACCGTAGTCATGTGTCAAGTAATAATTTCATGAGGCCATTATAGTGTGAACAACTTTAATCTATCGAGATAAGTAATGGAAAAGTAAATTTCATTTGTTTCATGATATCACCCTTATTGCCTAAAGAAAACGCTACACAGTGCTTTGATGCTCAATTCCCAATATGGTGACATTTTACAGTTTAAAGTCGTGATTAGAGAAAAAAGTACAAATAATCAAAGGAAGTTTTGAAAACAGTTATGAAGCAGAGTAAAGTTATCAATGTGGTTATTTATAAAGAATTACTGACTTCATTTAGAATTTTCATTGGTATGGTATCATTTGGTATCATTTATTACAAATAATCTATTCTTTAAAGAATACGTAGTAACGCCTTTAATCTTACTTTTATATAATCGTCCTAGTTTCACATTAAAGCTGAAGTTTTCCAAGAAGTATTTAAAAAAAATTCACTTGAAAATGAAATGGCGGTAAATGATTTTTAAGAATATAATGTCTTAACATTTTAACAATTACAAAGCAATTGTGTTCATGGTTTTTTTCTCCCTCTTTGATTAAGTGCAAATGGTTAATGGAATGAAGTTGATTTACACCATACACTTTACAGCCGTTTGCCGGTAACTTGAACCACTTTTATTATCAAATCCAGTCATCTGCACAATTTCTACGTGAAATAAAGAACAATAAAATATATCTTTTTCTTTACATTTATTTTCATTTTTATAATTCTCGAAAATACTGCTTTCAAATTCTTTGCATTTTCACTAACGTTTCAAAACAAGCTTTATCAAAAACTATGAATATGTACATTACAAGATACAACTGTTTATCTTTATTTCAGATATTATTACAAAATCGTGTTGTCTTTTTAAGTTCAGCCTTGAAGTCCATATTAGGAGAAGTTAAAAGTTACTGTGGCTTTTACAGGAATGACTGAAAATTCAATCACTCTGCAAACGTAGTAGATAAATAGCGACCCTTCTTTAGTTTCACTATCCCACTCTTAATCGCAATATCTCTCTGTAGTTATTATTTCCTGATTGGAATTAAAACGTCCCTCTTCAAGTTACACGCCCCTCTTCAAATTGCATTGGCCCTCTTTAAGTTACATTAGTCTTCGACTGACTCTTCTTAAGTTGCATTCGTATTCGTCAAGTTACATAGACTCCTCTTCGTCAAGTTACTTTGATCCTCTTTCAGTCGCATGTACCCCTTTTCGTTGATCTGTCCCTCTATCAGTTCGTCAAAACCTCTTACAGTTAGTTGCAGCTTACCTCTGCCTGACCAAAACCCCTGAACTACTAATTACTGGAAACAATGTCACATACTTCATGTTGCCCATTACCTATGTAAAACGATAATCAGATGGACTACTTTATATCAAACCATTCTTGGTTTGAATTGCTTTTGTTTCTGTTATCACTGAAACAGAGTCAGACAGAATAATTCTGCGATCAAGGGCCTATCTTGAAATTATTTTGTTAAAAGCCTCAGAAATGTAACACAAGATTGCTCACTCATCAGTGAAAAGAAACATAATTATCTCCGGAAATAGTTGTCATAAAATGTGTCCTATTTGTACAGTTTAAAGATTATATGTTCATTAACGTTATATCGGACTTTGGAAATGATATGTTCTGTGTATGTAATATTTTTTCTTGGATTAATTATTGGTCAAAATATCAATACAGCAATTCAATCAAACTCCTTGAAGTGATATATTTATGCCTTTGTATTTCCTACTATACTTTTGTTATATTCTTTGCATCATAGTGCCATTGAAGGTTTGACAATTGATCATAAGCTTTTCACTTCTTCCCAGCACAACTGTGTAAGTCCTTTGATTAACCTTGTAGGTTACCCCGTTTATCGTAAGTGTACTTCAAGAATGGCCATAGTAACGATTCTTATCAATAAGTTATTGGCTTATTCAGGATAATGCAATATATCGTTGACAAGGGGAGAGCTACGCTTTGAAGGGCAAGGACGTCAAATGCATAAACAATACTAAGTTCGTGACTGTGCCACCTTGAACTAACATCTCAAAATACATAAATAGTGTCCAGGTTGTTTGACAGTGTTGCTGATTATAAGCAGGCCAATCTCTTCATTAGCGATGACTATAGCCTGAAGATTTAATCCATATCGGTAGCTCTGGTCCAGGATTAATTTTTCGCTAAAAGGTTAGTGCAGTCTATATATGATCCTTAAGCCTAAAAGGCAATGTAGTTTTCATAAGAACCTTCAGAGAACACGGAATATACGCAAAAATTGGTACATATTATAGCATACAGTGGCAGGTTAATCTGCTCAATTTGTAATATAATATTCAATATCAGCTCAATTTCGATATGATTTGAATAGGTTCATAGTTTTGGTGCACTACGTAACACAGATTAGGGAAGATTTTATATATAAGAAAAACAATATATATTATATAAAACATTGAAAATATATCGAGAATCTTATTTCAACATTTAAGTTCTACATTTTGCACCACTGACCTGACGATTCGATGTTAAGTTTCCAAATGATTATTTTACACTTCGACAAAAGAGGACCATTCTCAAAGATGAAGTAGCACTTTTTAGAAAACGTATTTCTTTCTATATTTTCCAAATAAACATTACTTTATGCAAATCTTCAGAGAGTCAAAGATCTTATTAACAAAACCTTCCGAAGTCGTAGAAGAAATTATTAACTATCAAACCATTGGCGGCCATTTGTGTATGACCAACTTTTAAACATTTGATGTGGAGAAATAGATTGGCATAGCTTAATCAAACATTAGATTGATCTTCGAAACACTTATTTCCGCCATCGTGAGATGACTTTAAGCTGTTCATGCTATGGTACCTCTAAAAATATGGTAATATGACCACTTATTTATATTTGAATTTAAGCACTACTGGTGATCTAATGTCAAAATTACAAATGATTGTTTTACAGCGCCAAAGAAGTATACATTATCAGCGCAGCATAAGTTATTCAGAGTACATGTACGTAGACAAACTTTTGGAATGCAGCCGTAAGTTGCATAGAATAAGTTAAGATATTAACAAAGATAAAAATTGTTGTTTGCTTGAACTTTGAAACTCGTAATGTGCAGTAGTATTTCAATTAAACTTGTCAATATTGACTTCTTTTATTGCCATTAACCCTTTTTGAATTCATCTTGCAAAGTGAAATAATATCAGAAAATAAAAATTGATATGATCATTTCAAGGACCTTTGGGAAAACAGCTAAAATCCTGTAATGATTTTAATTGTCCTTTGTCTGCATTAATTACATATTAACTGCAAACGATTTGATATTTGTGGACATTTCTTAATCTTCAAACATTGGTTTTGAAAAATCGTTACCGATACAATAACATGTGGTCACATTTGATTTTGGCACTTGGACTTAAACAACTTTTCATGACTCCATTATGTCGCAAAGCTTTCAGATTAATAATGACCATTTTTATTTTAGATGCCATTTCAGTTTCAATATCGCAAAGATTGCGATATATTATTCATTTGTATTGTTTTTGAAAAGGAATTGCCTTGATGAAAACTAGTCTACGACAAAACGAAAAGCCAAACCTTTTTTAACGAAAAAGAAAACAAATTCAAACATGGTATTTTGCCTTAATACGATTTGATATCAAATTGAAAATATTTCTGAAAGAGTAAGTGAATATTGAAGAGATGCTTTGCGTTGATTCCCGATATGGTAGATTGTAATAACCGCTAGGTGGCATGGTGAACTAGGTGCCGGAAAGACTCGGTGGTTCTGTTTTGATGACGGCTAATTTGGAGAAGTTGACAGTTTGCATAAAGGAAAACTTTTCTAACATGAATGAGAGTATGAAGAGGACGAGACCGTCTACCCACTAGAGACACGATCAACCGGAAGGCAGCAAATGGACAGTCCCTTGGAGATGAGCTCAGGCTGAATGGCGCCTCTCTTCCGTACCAATTGGCTTACATCCAACCTCGGGGCGCCAGTTCCTATCCGTTATACAATAACATCAAATTTTACTTTTTTACCTTTAAAATGTTTATCTTAACCCTAGGGTGTTGACTTTCCTTATGGAGACTTGTTGACTCGCAAACACTCGATTTATCATAATATTATACGGTTGAAATTTATCAAAACATTTCAATAAAACATGTGCAAGTTATGGCATGATCAACATTATGAAGTAGAATTTCATGGTTTGGTTTCATACATGTTATATGCTCTAACATGAATAAGGTACGGGGAGCCCACCAAGACTCAAACATCTGTTGTATGAAAATAATTATAGTGTAGTAAGTTCGATGAAATGTTACAATGCCAACCATTTTCCCTAGTTACAGCCCATTTCAGATGCACTTGCTTGATATTTGTGGACGCTTGATATGTTTGCTTGATAATGGTGTTCGTAACTACACCGAAACATCGCAATCCTGCAATAAAGAAGTTGTATATCCATAGAACTTGTTCTCTATTTATCCCACCAACTTCTAAATGCCCCTCAAAGAAGTAAAATGCTATAAAGACCTGTATGTCCCGCACAACAATAATGACTACCTCGATGTTAGCATTGAGTAATATTTCTCATTTCGTTTCCTCTGATACTTACATGTATCTAAAAAAAATCAAATTTAGGACGTTTTGTTTGTAACAATATGTTGATTGTAGAATTCAGTGATTGAAGGTCAAAAGTGACTACAAATTTATGGGCCTTTCTCTCAAATGGTTAACGCTTTCATAGACTGTCGCACTTTAAATGAAATGACCTTTTAATTGATTTCCTCAAAGGCACTGATCCGTAAAACCTTCAGTGAACTTCATAATGACAGTCTCGGGTAAACGATGAAAGTTATGAGACAGGTTACAGTGACAATCAAATTATCAAGTACATATAACTCCTAACAAAATATAAAGGGACATCGACTGAAAATGTTAAAACAGTTGCCTGAGGTGTTTGGGGGGAAAAGGCTTACCTTTTTAGAAATATTTATTTTTTGGACTCGATCACTAAGTCTTGTTTTTTAAAAAAGTTACAATAAGATCAACTGTAATGGCTTCAATAACAGCACTTGTCATTATTCAATGCTCAATTCTACCTCAGTGGAGTGTACTGATAATAGGGGTCTAATTTTGTTGCTTTCTTGGTACCCATCTTCAGTAGGTAGCTGACAGATCAAATTCATGTTCGAGGAGAGGTTAATGTGTATAGTCATCAATCTCTAAAACAAAATCATTATCCGTTATCATCATACAGAATTAGTGGGGTCCACATTATAAAGTCAACGTATATTCGGTCACATGCGGCTATAAAATGTTGACTTTAAAGGCCAATTGTACTTGCCTGAACTTCTTTTGAAATGCACGGAACAGTTTTAACACGTATAATTTTTTCGAAGAATTGTTAAAAAAGTGATTTGCATCAAAACAAAATACCATTTTGAGCACAATCTGTTAAAATTATTTACCTTTACAGTGTTTCGAACTGTTCCATACTTGTGAAATCAGTGTGGAATCGTGTACGTACGTGTGAAGTACGTGTGAGATGGATATTATTTTCATCTTTATGATTGTTAATGTGAACACTTTTATAAATGATTATCATATTACTTGAAACGAAAAGTTGTATTGTGTAGGAGGGCTCTTCCATATATTTTGCTTCAGTCATTACGCGAGTCATCACAATATTTCACCTACATCTATATCCATTTGCACATTAAAGACACTCATATTAACCAATCTACTATATATCATCAAATATACTCGATAGACCATTACACGGTGAAGATCTTATCCAATGAACTTGGCATTTGGGTTTTATATGGAAACTACTATCCCTAATTCACCAAAAGTCAATCATTTGTCACATAAAATCAACAGAAAACTACCATATCAAGCGAGGTGAAAGGCATGGCAGAGCTATCCTATTTTTTTCGCCTCACTCTTCATTAATGGCCAATGACATCTTGAAGGCATGCTAACTATGCCGAGAGTGTCTATAACAGGGAAGTTCCTTCTGTCTTGCTTGCTGATGATAAAACACTCGTAAGAACATTGCCTAACTGCCTATATCCATTGCTTTCTAGTGTCTCGCCACACTTTGTTATATAACACATCAAATTTTACTATCAGAGGTTTTAGATATAACTTTAAAACTTTTATCCGTATATGGAGGTATACTCATTTCAATCTTCAACTCAACAAGAAGCCAAAAGTATTTCGAACAGCTAAGCAAAATCTATGGATTGCATGATTCCATCTAATATATACGAAATGGTTCAGATTGATACCAAAATTATATTCTCAATGGTGATGGATAAAAGGCGTTAACGGTTCCTTCGTCGATACATTAACGGTTTTGCCTATTCGTTTTCTTGAAAGGACCATAAGCATTTATTTATTGCAATCACAATGGTTATTCTATGGCATATGCGGACATTAGCTTTCGGATTATTCAGAAAGATACTCATTTGTTATCCA